>JAOEHY010052323.1:0-14558 GCA_025447955.1 Psilopsiagon aurifrons
GCCCATGGCAGGGGGGTTGGAACTAGATGATCTTAAGGTCCTTTCCAACCCTAACTATTCTATGATTCTATGAGTCTTCTGTGCTCACAGGAATATCTCATCAGTGTCTTTTCATGTTCACGGAAAAACACCATTTTCCTCCTTCTGAATGGAGATATTTATAGCCTCAATCCTACAAAACCCACCATTTTTTCTCAGTTCTAGTCACTGGATTCACAATTTCATGAACAATTAAAATACATTCAAAGTAAAATCATATACATTGAAACAGAACATGGCTTATAATGAGACATCACAGAATTTCTCAGAAACAATTTCTCACATTACTTTGGGAGTTGAATATGACCTGAACATTGTTGTTTAGGAAGATTCCCAAAATCAAAGATGTATATGCATTATAGCTCAGCTTCTTCCAGTCTGTTTTTCAATTTGGTTCCAAAGGCCAGTGCCAATATGCTCCTCAGTAACAGACTACCCCACTTTCCAGCATGATTCACCAACTGCATATGTAATTCAAACTTGCTAATATCTCATTCTTACAGTTGCAGCAGATATCTGTGTCTCTTTCTCCTTTCCTTAGAGGTAGAATAAAGGCCTTTTTCCCTGTTTTCCAGCCAATTTCTCAGAATATCATTAAAATAGAACTTTTTCTCCTTTAAAGGGCAGAAGACAAAAAAAAAAAAAGGATATTTTTGCATGCTTTCTCCACATGAAGGAGAATTCGTGCTCTTCCTCCACTTCTAAATGAATTAACATGAATTGCTGGAAGTCCTGAAAAATAACCAGGTCTAAATTTTAAAAAGTTGCCTGATACTTAACAGGTAGCTTACCTAAGGCACCAAAAAATTCTGCTGTGTTCACAGTATAAGCAGATGAAGAAAACTTCTGAGATCTACAAAATATCCTATCCTAAAAGGCAGAAGGGGAGGCAGAGGCAATCCATCATGCCCCACTGGTCTGAAGATTTGATAATATCTGACACTGAGATTATGACGCTACAAGGGGATATTATCAAACATTTGGAAGAGTGTGATTTACCACAGCCCCACAGCATCCCCACCCAGTGCTCATTTGCACTGCTTAACTGAGTCTCATGACATCTTTGCTCATGAGTCATGAGTGAGTCAGAAAAAAGCTCAGGAGGCATCAAACATCATGAGATTAGAGAAACTTGAAGAAGCTGTGATGTACCAAATACTGAGTAGTACTCGTATTTGACTGTGAAATTTTGCTCATTTACAGCCAAGTTTCTGTTGCATTTCCTTCTCCTCAAGACTTACATCCTTATTTGCATGTTGACGCACTCTGAGTCAGAGACTAACTAAGCAGATATGGAATTGCAGCCCCTTTAAAATGAGACCATGAAGTGTGCTATACACCTGCTTATATAATCTTTAGAGATAATGCTGCAGACTGTACTCAGGACAAGGTTCTCTTTATTTACGTATTAAATAGTCTTCAAACATGGCAATGTGACAATGCAAAGGCAAGTTCAAGCACTTTTTAATCTGATTCTCCTCTTTTCAGTAAGAGTCATGAAACTGAGATTTGGTCCTCCAATGGGTTATGCATACTTTATGTGAATATTCAAAGCACTGTGTCAAAGCCAAATTTAAGAGGCCAGGTGGCACTTCATGAAGAGAAATGACATTAAATGCAGCTGAATAAAAAAAAGGTCTCGACAAGGTCATGTGTCTTTTCGGAGAATATTAGATACATGGCAAGGACAAGAAAATGGGAGGTTAGGAAATATTTTCTTTATTGTTTTCCTCTATAGGATAAACTCTGCAGGCGTATCAAGAATATCTGATTTCTGCTTTTGAAATGAAGCAGCATGGTGGGAGAGGAATGGTGGATTATCTCTTGGCTAACTGTAAAAATGGCCTCCGAAACAAATGGACTGCCTCAAATGCCAATCTGATAAATACACTGAAATTACTTTTTAGTTTAAACTTTTCAATGCTAATTTATTCTCCTTTCTCCTCTCACAGATCAATTGTATGTGTCGTTTTTCTCTACTATTTAATTAGATTTAGGCTTCTCAGCCTTCACAGAACGAAAAACAAGATAGCTAAACTGGTCTGGCAGAACAGAAGAGTCATTCAGTACAGCTGTGTCAGAGTCTGGAGTTTCATTCCTTGTCAGATTTTCTTTCTCTGTACTTGTACAGACTGAGAGGTTGCCCTCTAAATGCTAAATTAGCTGTAGTAGAAGACAAAGCTGATTGCAGCCAAAGCAGAATAAGAGTTCTCAATTTTTTTGAAATGGAAGTTTCTATTTGTAGAGGAGAGAGTATTTTCTTGGAATTCTCTTGGGATTCTTAAGATTCTGGAAATAATAAAATATAGCATAGCCTTCTGAAGGCAGGTAAATCTTTTTAAAGGAAAAACACTTACAACCACTGTAAGAATATGGTGATGGATAAATCTCTCCAAACAGCAGATAAATCTGCAGTCACTTTTGACAGAAAAAGAAGATAGTTTCTTTGGCACTGTGATAGAAAAGAAGCCAAATTCAGAAGACAGAAATAGAATGAGAATTGTCAGGGCTTTTAAAAGAAAATTGGGTACTTATTCAGAGAGAGTAAACATCTCTGAGATTCTGGGAAATAAAAAGCACAGTCTTAGAAGGCGTTTACTGTTCACTCTGAAATGACCCACCCACATAACGCAACCAATAGCAGCCCAGATAAATCAACAGATAAGCATTTCTTTTCCATCCCATGAGAAAAACATTTCTATCACTGGGTATCAGGTCCAGAACGTTCTTAGACACTGTTTTTGGTTTCTGTCAAGAAGATCTTAAATAAGATAAACTTATTCTATATGCCTGGGAAATAGCCGCCTTTATGTTTTCTGATGAATGCTTTTATCAAGTTACATGTAAACAAAGGTTCAGTTTCAACCCCAGAAGAGACAAATTCTGCACATTCAGGTGCTGGGATCTGTCAAGAAGGTAGATTAGGTGCAGCACACAAAATGAATTTTTGAAGACATCACCAGCCAAGGGCAAATATTAGCCACTAGAAAAATTTAGGGCTGCTTCAAAGAATCACGTTAAAACTTCTCTGCTGACAGCCTCATTGGCTCAGAAAAGATGAAATCATAGCCTAACCAGGAAGCAATGCCAAAAATTCTCTGGTGTTATGGAATGCCAACCCTTTCATCTATCCTTAATACGCATTTCCAAGTATGACCTCAGTGGCAAGAATTCTGTGGACTGTGAGACAGTGAACCTGAGTTGCTAGGTTTTATTTTCTTGTGTGGCTATGATGCTCCCTTCTCTCTCCTCAGCACTGCTGGAGCAAATTGATAGAGACCAGTCCCTCTACACATATAAATCTTGGATTGCTTCTGGAGATGTTTCTAGTGAGTTTTCCACTGAGAGTGCTGGAACAGATGTACGAAGGAGCAAACCTATAAATAAGTTGACATACTTAGCTGTGTAATTAATTCACTACAGAACATTGTTATTTGATAAAAGCCCTGTTGGGATGGCTGCTTCAGGCTGTAAAACTTTCAAAATAATGGCTTTTGTGCATTTTCTGCAGCTGTACATACCTTTTGCTGCTCGTGATTCACAGATGCATCAAATACGGTGACAAAAAAAAGGTTTTTCTGTCGACAGTGACAACTTGATTAATCAAGTCTTGTTGATTTTTCAGTCCTTCAAGTTCTGCCTCAGAAGAAAAAACTAAAAAAATCAAGTTTAATCTTTCAATTATGGATGCTTGCTCTCTAAATTTTGCCGCAACTTCTCTCTCACAGCAAGCCAGCCCTTTAGAATACACTGCAAACTGATTTGAAACCAGATAAAAATGCAGAAATTTACATATATTTTTTCTCCACTTTCCATATTTTTTCACCATTTAGATCTTTCAACCATGACCCAGAAATTCTTGCTATATCTTCTGGAATTCAAATTGTACTGCCACACTTAGTAACAGGCCACAGTCTTTGTAGGCAGTTTGCTGTTCCTTAGGAATGAGGTTCGTCAAGCTTTGCCTGAAATTGTTTTGACCTGTCAGCCACTTTGTTCAAGTATGTTCAGAGGTAGCAGGTTTTTTCCTAATGAACAGGTGGTTAAGCCTGATTTATTTTACTTTTGTTAATTTCTCTATGGTAGAATCGGAATTTTATAAAGGCAGTAATAACAGGTAGTTATTCTGTACAGAATGAACTATGCATGACACTGAGATAATGATGGACTGTAGAGGACTATGGGCCTGGGATGGCAGCAGGGGCCTCGAAGCAGGGACTCGATGCACTATAATGGGCTATAGGGATATGATGACAAGACAATGGGTACAGGCTGGCACTGGAGATCTAGAAACTGGAAGGCTGAAAACAACTTGGCCAGAGCCAATTAAAGAAATGCAGACATGAAGCGGGGCAAAACCGGTTCTAGGGGTAACAAAGAGAAGAAAAAACATCTATCCAGCATATATAAACCCCCACAATACAGAGAAAATTCAGATAAAAGGTGAACTTGAAGACCAAAGAGCAAGGTGAAGCTGTGAATGCTCCATCCCTGGCAGTGTTCAAGGCCAGGTTGGACAGAGCCTTGCCTGACATGGTTTGCTGTGAGGTGTCCCTGCCCATGGCAGGGGGGTTGGAACTAGATGATCTTAAGGTCCTTTCCAGCCCTAACTATTCTATGATTCTATGATTCTTAGCAAGTAAATAAACAAGATCCCAAATGGCCCCTAGAGTAAAGAAGAAACTATAACTATGTTCAGACTTCTCCCAGCCAAAGGTTTGCGATGATGAGAACTGTCTATACAAATCTCACCCTCCCATACCTATAAATGATTCATCTTAGGATCCAGAAAAGCATTGGAAGTGTGACCACACCACCAGTATAAAGTCAAACAAGAAAACCCTCAACCAGCTGGTGACATCATATCTGAAGTGCTAGGTCCAGTTCTGGGATCCTCAGTACAAAATGTACAAGGATCAAAAAACAGGACTGAGTCCAGCAAATAAGCGTGAAGATGATGGAGAGGCCAGAACATTCATCCTGCCAGGAAAGACTGAGAGAGCTAGGACTGTTCAGCATGGAGGAGGCTCAGGAGGATCTTAGCAATCGGTACAAATAACTTACAGCAGAACCAGAACCTTCTCAGTGGTGCCCACTGACAGGACAAGAGACAACAAGCACAAACTGAAATACAGCAAATTGCACTTAAACATAAAAAAAAAACTTCTCCACAGTGACAGAGGAGAAACACTGATACAGGTGGCTTAGAGGAGTTTCCATCCTGATAGATATGCAAAACCCAACTGGACAAGGCCCTAAGCAACCTGCTACAGTTCACCCTGCTTTGAGAAGAGGGGTGAACTAGCTAATCTTATGGAGTGCTTTGCTACCACAGCTATTCCATGATTTTGTAATTCTGTGTTCATCTATAATACTATACATAGGTATAACGTGTGTAAAAAAATTATCTCTTTTCCTTCTTAATTACTCTTTTTTATTACTTTTTGACTTTAAGAGTTACATCTGGACTAATAGTTATTCATTGATGATACTGTCAAGACTTCAAATATGCTAGCAACAAATTAGTTTACATGAGGTGTGTTTCTTTTCTATCCACAGCAAGATTTTGAGCATAATACTCTGTATACTCTAAAAGTTCTACCAACATATACTAAAGTGCATATGTAGTGTATGTGTAGAGCAGTCAATGTCTAGGCAGTGCATTCACTCATTTTGTCAAGGACTGTACATACCACTGCTTCACTTCTATAGAGTGATTAAATATTTTTTTAAAAAGGTTACATTTTATTTTGCTGAAGCTCAGCCCGGTCACATAGACTGTTCCAGCTGTAATATAATTTGACTAGCAGGCTAAGAGGTTTTAGAAAAGATCAATACCCTTATTCAGAACTAAAGAGAAATCACAGTGATTCTCATGTTACAGAAGTAACTGGAGCATACTTAGTAAGATTTCTGTTGCATGCATAGTAGCCACAGCTTCCGGACTGCTTGGGATTTTTTTGTGGGAGGCTTGTTTTGTTTGGTTGTTTCTCTGTCCGGGAGGTTGTTTGGTTTTATTTACTGGACATGAAACATGCTAGTTTCCACTTTATATTTTACAGATTTTATTTTGTTGCCAACTCTCTCTACTAGCAGTAATACTCCCCTAGTTTAATACAGACTATTATGAATCAGCTTTGAGTTCCTCTGATTTTTACCTCTGGCCAGAAAAGTGGATGACACTGAAAGATCTTGTAGAATCCTCAATGAAAGTGCAAATGCAGAAGAAAATGAGAACTTGTTAGTGCTCCAAAAAGAAGAGAGAGACCTCACTGAACTGGAGAAATAAAACATTTACAAAGCCTCAGAAAAAGAGACAATTTTACTTATAACTATCGCATTGCAAGGAATAGATATTAAATGCATCACCCAATTACTTTTTCAGATTTACAGGGAAACAAATGAATTTGTAGCAGAGCAAATATCAGAAGATTGTGATTACGGATGGAAATTCATGCTCAACAGGTATTTTGTTGAAAACTACCATTAACCTCAAAGTAATCATCACATATAATTCCTGAGCCATACATACTTACTAATGTAACTCCCTTGGCAATAAAAATAAGAGACAAGGTCAATGAGGATGAAAGAATAGATCCAAATACTTACACATCTTGGAAACAAACAGTTTGGAATTGTTAGACGATGAAGCTCAGCTGAACTGACCACAGTTGGTAATTTCTGATTTAAAAAGTCATGTCACCACTTTGCCAGCCTCTGCTTCTGTTGATGATTCCAAATTTAGATACGTGTGTGAAGAAGGAAAATAAAGGTCAGGGAATTATTTATTAGTCTCAGAGCTTTTTTTAGTGTTTCATGCATGCATTTGAGATTACAGTTCACATTTTCTATTCAATATACACATATAAATGTACAAAACATACACAAAGGCTTGTAGAAGAAATATGATGCTGTGTAACTTGGCACTGGTTATGAACCCTGGTGCTGAACCATATACCAAAAATCTGTCTGACAAAGGAGGAATCACATTTTCCTGAGATTAAGTGAGCAAAGACCCATCTGGTTTTAAATACAGCAAGAGAGTAAAATTTGCTGCTTATATTGCCATGGAAGTAAAAGCAGCTGTAGTGGAAAATACAGGTAGAATATTTGAGACAGAGAGACTAATTTGGTTGTACAGTGTTTGAGTGCTGCTGCTGAGTCTTCTGAAAATAAAATCAACATTCATGCAGAAGCAATTTCTGACTCTGTCAGTCAGCTTCACCCTGGGTAAAACCAAGCAACATTCAGAATACTTGCTGTTGCTTCTGTCAAAACTAAAAACAAGATTGGGACTCAGAATTAATTCTTGCATTTAGTGAAATATTACACAAGTATAGCTACTAGCAGCAACAGGCAAAGATATCAGCTTTGATTTCTTTCACTACCAGAATTTTTCTCACATCTCACCAAAGGGTCCACAATGTGCTTTGTTCCTCTGGCCTTCTGCTGTAGCTTTCATGCTGGCTCTCACATACTCTGATCAGTATCTGTTACTGCTGCTTCTAACTGCAGAAATAGTTTCCCATATCATCTGTATTCCAGGCACTTAAAGTGGATCCTACTTGTGACATTAATATAACAGATTAAAAGTTAATGTAAGAAGAAAAGACTTTTACTGACCTGTAAATTCTTTTAGCTCTTCAGCATAGGAATTACCCCTAATTCAACTGTTTTACATACGATATAGCAAGGATAATTAAGCTTTAAGAAAACTAAGGCTCAATCAACATGACAACTGCAAGACTACATACTGATCAGGGTGTCTCCCCAGAGCTGGCCAAATAGAAAGAGCTCCAGCAGTTTATCTTTTCCCAGATTCCTTTAAGTCCCTGAATTATGGAACTTTGTCCACTGAGGATACTGCCTACAAAGCAAATGTCCAGGGCTGTTCCCTGGCATCCAAGTAACTAACACAAACCAGCCCACATCATATATTGAACATCTAAACTCTTCAAAATAAGACAACCTCAGTATACAGACTATTTCAAAGGGCTCCTAGTCTGGTTTAATACTGGAAACTGGTACAGTTAACGGTATATGCAATAGAGATTTAAGTGTGAAGGAAGATTACCTGGCACTTCTTAACTAATGCAATTAATTACAATAAGAACTATCAATTACTGTCAGAGGATACTAAACTGAACTAATTGGGCATAACACAGTAGCCCAGGGCTTGGAGCAAGAAAGACAGGTGCTAGATTGCCAAAGGGTGTTTTGTTTTGTTTTTTTTTCAGAGGGGATAGCTGTTTCTCTTTCTATAGATGGTAGCACATAACACCATAAAGAATACAAAATCTGAGGTTAGGAGAACGTATCGTTAGCCTGCATTTTTCACACTGATGATAAGGGATAAACCTGTATACGTCAGGCTGTCTATTTCATGCAGATAGCACAGAAACTCACAAGTTTCAATGCTTTTAAGAGATGTGTAAAAAAATAACATGAATTATAATGAAAATTCAGAGTTATGCACCTTAATTTAGAGAATCTCGAACTTGTTTAATGCCAGTGAAACCGAAACTAACTGAAACTGAGAAGCTGGCTTAAAAGTCATAATGAGACTTCACTGCAATGTTAGGTACACTGTAGCCTCTAGGTGTGCACATTGTGAATCACTTTCAGACATGAGGGGCGAGCAAAACTGAGCTGAGTATTTTTATGAGTTCTTCTTATATGCTGGTCCTTAAGTGCTTTCTGAACATAAGGACCCTTAAGAAACGAGTTATTTTTAACTCCTTTCCTAATCCCTCTTGCACACCTATTGAGCTCAACACATCAAAAAAGAGACAGACTAAAACATAACAAAAGCAAGCAAACCAAAAACCCCACAGATCCACGAACTGTCTACACTTTACCCCTACAGACGTCCTTCTGTGGCTAATAGGCCTGATACTTTTCATTTTCTAATGGTGAAGGATTAACCCCTTCTCACCTGACTCCAGGTGCTGGCATTCTCAAAAAGTTGGTAGAACCTCAGGGTGCTGGATCAATTAATAACCTATGATGAAGGCTTTTACCATTGTGTGTCTTCAGATGACCGAAATCTGCATTTAGAATCATAGAATAGTTAGGGTTGGAAAGGACCTTAACATCATCTAGTTCTAACCCCCCTTTCGTGGGCAGGGACACCTTACACTAAACCATATCACCCAAGGATATGTCCAAACTGGCCTTGAACACCGCCAGCAATGGAGCATTCACAGCTTCCCTGGGCAACCCATTCCAGTGCCTCACCACACTCACAGTAAAGAACTTCTTCCTCATATCCAATCTAAACTTCCCCTGTTTAAGTTTGAACCCATTACCCCTTTTCCTATCACTACAGTCCTGAATGAAGAGTCCATCCCCAGCATCCCTATAGCCCCCCTTCAGATACTGGAAGGTTGCTATGAGGTCTCCACGCAGCCTTCTCTTCTCCAGCCTGAACAGCCCCAACTTTTTCAGCCTATCTTCATATGGGAGGTGCTCCAGCCCCCTGATCATCCTCGTGGCCCTCCTCTGGACTTGTTTCAACAGTTTCATGTCCTTTTTATGTTGAGGACACCACAACTGCACACAGTACTTCAAGTGAGGTCTCATGAGAGCAGAGTAGAGGGTCAGGATCACCTCTTTCGATCTGCTGATCACACTCCTTTTGATGCAGCCCAGGATACGATTGACTTTCTGGGCCACAAGCGCATACTGCAGACAGCCCATGTTCATTTTCTCATCGACCAACAACACCAAGTTGGTCTCTGCAGGGCTGCTCTGAATCTCTTCTCTGCCCAACCTGTAGCTGTGCCCTATTCAAAGTAGTAAGTCCAGATTGGAGAAAGGCCCCTTTGGCAAATGTGCTTAGTTTCTTGGAAAGAAGGAAAATTATTGCAACCACAAACATTTCATCTCTCCATGTCTAATTAGAAAGTGTTTCAGTAGGTGAAGTAAGGGTCACATGCTTATGCATTTAATTTCTGAGAACTTATTGGTTAAGGGTGCAATGTACCTGAGTTTTGCGATCGTAAGTTCCTCTGGGGTTCTTAACCTTAGTGCCTGCAAGGTGCCTGCTTCATGACACATCTTTGCAGAGACTCCCTGGATCTCAGCAGAACTTGCCCAGCAAGCCTGGCAAACCACGGATTCAGAGGGAAGCTTCATCCTGTGCCTCTCTTCAGGTTTGCGGTATCAAGTTCATAACAAGTGTTCTGGGAATGAAAAGTAATGATTCCTACTATATGAAGCTTATTAGAGACTGAAAACAAAAATCAAAACATTTTTAGTAGAGCGGAGTACAAACCATGGCTTGCTTCAGTTTAGGAGCACACTTGAGTTATTCATTTTCTGTGGACAAACTGCAAATTTCTGATGCAGTATTGACTGATAAAATTAAGCAGATTTTGGAGAATTTTCCAATATTTCAGTCTTAGATGAGCTTTACTGACTTTTCTTAAATATTAAAAAAAAATACTGAAAACCCGAATTAATGCAAAAAAATACAAGCGTTTCCTATCAGATGATTACTAACACTGTGACAGGTATATTAAGATGAGAAAATTCCTGTTTCTAAACCAAGCAGTAGGATTTCTTTTTTTTTTTGCCTATGTTTTTACATATAATGATTACCATGTACAAGAAAGAGGATACAAAGGAATACAGGTTTCTTTCCTTTGGGAACATTTGTGAGTCATGATAAAAAAGATGTTATTTTTGCTCACATACATAAAAATGACATTTATTTTGTAAATTTAGTCTGCCCAGCAATAACCTACCTCTGTTATTCAAAAACACTTCAAAAGGCAGCCCCCAAGTATGTGCTGCAGGATGCAGTTGTATGACTTTCCTATCACTCATATAAAAATATGTAATTAAGATTGGAGTGATCATGAATCAAGTGCATGAACAAATTATTATCCATATAAACTGTCTTAATATAACTTTATTTATGCAGAAAGTCTACCTAATTACCATAGCAATTGAGATTTCTGAGTTGGCACAAACCTTCAAAATAAAGCAGAGAGAATATGTAATTAATGTTTAATTGTAGCTACGAGTTACTGTCCATAGTTCCAAAGACTCTGAGCATACACAAAATTTCCAAAGTCTTCCAAAAGGCTATATTTTTATGTAAGAACACAAAAGAAGTCAAGCTTAGAGAAAAAGAAAAACCCTCTTTGTTCTGCTAATCCACAACTCAAGGACTTCCAAGTCTCTGTTTGGTTTTATGTTGTCTTTGGAGTGGAGCTTTGCTTTAAATATTCTAAGTCGTCTTCCACAAGATTACTGTGTTTCCTCACTAAGAATTCCAAACTAACTTTTAACCTTTTGTATTTACTTGTCAAACTGAGAGCACTATAACTTCAGAAGCTAGGACTTCATAGCATCATGAAACAATAACTTAAGCAACTAGGACCTTGTTAAAAAAAAAATAAATTGCACTGACTTTAATAGTTAGAGTTTTTACTTTAAATATTATCAGATATTTTATTAAGTAGGATTTGGAAATCATTTTGGTTTGTTATAAAAGATATTTAGGTTGTTTTTTAATTTAATTAACTCATTACTGTTGATAAAAAACCAGTGACTGAACCAAAACTCTTCAGATTAGCAGTGAAAAGAAACTCATGAGATCAAAGTAGAAATCAAAGTTTTATTCCTGGCAAGACCTTGGCTGGTTAGTTTTAATGTTTCCCAGATGCACAAAGTTAATATAAATAGCTACAGAGCTGAGCTGCTGAGCATTTATCTCAGGCCTGTACTTTCAGAGGACTCAGAAACTGCATTTTTCCTCCAGCCCGGTCATGCAGATCAGGTACCCTCTGCACAGATTTGCAGTTAGCACCATGCTAAGGACATGGTGGCCCACAAGTTCATTTTAGAACAGTACCAAGATTTCACGCAGTGCTTGAAGGAGGCAGAGGTTTAAACCCCCTCTTTTTGATATCCATAGCTCTGTTCCACCAGAAGGAAAGCCCAATACATACGCCCATGAGTTATTCTGAGTTAGGGTATTTTTCCATACCCCTCTCCTATGTTCCACCCTGGCAGAGCTTTCTGATTTCTCAAGCATCTGTCCAAGGCAACCTCATACTCCCCATTCTCACACAGATAGTTGCACTCAGGAGATCAAAAGTCCATCTGGCACAGGAGCCTGCTTTCCAAGGTAGCCACAAACAGATACCCTGGGAAAAGTAGCATTTAAAATGTACAATACTTCTTTCTAATGCTTTCAAATCTCCAACTATTTTTGACATTCTAAAATGAATGCAGGCATTTAACACCTTTCAGATCATAATCAGGACATTTACTTTTCTGGCTTTAGATCTCTTTAAGTAAAATTACATAATTTTTTTAAATATGTCTTAACAGAACCAAGCCATTAAGACATGTCTCAGTGGGATCCTCTTTGCTATTCTGATATATACGTTTCCATGCTGCAATGGAAAATGGAAGCAAGGAGTAATTTTTCCACTCAACAAATGAGTGGAAAGTACGCAAATAATTACTGATCCATTTCATATTTTACCGACAGCAGGTAAACTGCAAGAAACGCAAATTACTAGAATGCATCCTCTATAATCAAAAATAATATTATTTGTTGACAGTGTCTATTGTTATAAAAACCACCATCACCGAACATCTAGAGCTCTAGTGAAAAATTATATTTATATTGTTATTGATCACATTAACTATGACAACAGTAATATTATTAGTGTTAATCACAGCTATTTTTATGCATTTATATGGTGCTTCGCAAACACGTACTTAAACAGCTGGGACAAGATTTATACCTTTCATCTATCTAGTAATATTTAAGGCAATCAGTCCAGTATCTACTCCAAAGAACTCATGAAGCAAGACAAAACAGGCACAGCATAGTAATTCAGACAAAAGAGGATCTGAGGAATTAATGGAGAGAATTGAAAATTAGGGAGAAGTTCTGAGAGAACTGTGACATTCAATAGAGAAAGAGAGGTGCTCAGCAAAAATAAAAATAAAAGGAAAAGGGTAGAAAAAAGAGAATGGTGGAAGCAACAAAGCAACAATACCAAAACAGGAATAAACGAAATAATAAAAAAAAAAGGATAGACTCTTTTTTTCTTCATATTCTGCAGGAATATGAATGTGATAATTTGCTATGACAGCTAGCCAGTAACTAATTACTGCCACTGTCAATGTAAACACTTAGCCCTAGCAAATGTTGAGTACTTTTAGTTCATTCATTCCTCAGTGTATTCGCTGTAAGTTGAATACCCACAGAGAGAAAAGCTGATGACAGGCAGCAGCTTGTAATTGCTGATTAGTTGTCCATATCTTGCATGTATGTCTGCCCTTTCAGATGCTTCAGGTGACCCTTCATGCTGTAGATGACCCTGCAGCATGAACTGTGTGGCCGCAGAAAACTGGTAATCAATGCGTTCAGACAATATTTTGCTGAGATATCACCTACGGATCTCTCAGGTTCTGAAACTGATTATATAACCAGGGACCAAACACAGCATCTTTTCAAATAAAGTGTTTGTTTATTTAAGTTTGGAACATGAGGTAGAATATAATAGTTCCTATGCAGTTTTACTTTTCTCCCATACAGAATCACATTAGCATAAAGTATGTTATATTGGAAGGGATTCCTGCAGGCCATTCCCCTCCTGCTCAAAGCAGGGCAAGTTAAACAGGTTGCCTCATTTGTCAACTCATTGTAGAACTCACTGTCGAACTCACTGTCATGTTCAGTGAGGCCTTTTAGGATTTCTATAGATGGAGACTTCATAATGCCCCTATGCAACCTACTCCACCTTCGCAATAATAAATTTTCCTTCAGTCTAGTAAGATTTTTTCAGTGTTCCAACTTGTGCCCATTGCCCCTTCTGCTGTGCACCTCTGAGAAGTCAGACTCCATGCTTTGTGTTCTCTTCATTAGGAAGTTATAGGCAACAATAAGATCTCCCTTTGGCTTGTTCTTCTGTAGGCTGAACCAGATCCTGCCCTCCTCCTCGTACTCCAAGCACTGCAGTTCCTGACCAGCTTGGTGACCTCAGTATGTCAATGTCTTTCTTGTACTCAAAAGCCCAAAATTGGACCATGTACTGAAATGTAGTTTCAGGATCACTAAATAGCTGAAAATAATCTAATCACTTGCCTTGACCCGCCGCCTATCCTCTTGCTGCCCAATATGAGGTTCGCTGCCTTTGCTGCAAGGGCACGCTTCTGAGCTATCTCAAACTTCCTATCGACTGGGACCCTCTGGTCCTTTTCTACAAAACAGTTTTACTCCCCAGCTGCTCAGGTGCAGGACTACACTGGCTGACCTTCTGTCATGGGTTCAGCAGTAGCAGTCATTTTTCTCCTTCTTGGTAACTAGTGCAGCACTGTGTTTTTGACTTTCGGCCTGGGAACAGCGCTGAGAGCACCAATGTTTTTAGTTACGGCTTAGTGATGTTTGGTCTGGCCAAGGACTTTGTGAGCTTCATGCTCTGCCAGGAAGGAGGGGAAGCCAGGAGGAAGCAGAGACAGGACACCTGACCCAAACTGACCAAAGAGGT
>JAOEHY010052323.1:14658-40623 GCA_025447955.1 Psilopsiagon aurifrons
TTACTAAACTGTTCTTATCTCAACCTGTGGGAGTTGCATTCTTTCGATTCTCCATGTAGCAAACTGCGTGGCTGATTCATAGTTTAAAACCACGACACCTTCCTAAAGTTCCAGTTGACTCATGTCTCTAACCTATAGAGAGCCTTCTGAAGAGCAGCCCTGCCCACAAGTTTATAAACTGCCCCTCCTGGTTTGGTACCACACACAAGCTTGTTGAGCATGTCTCTGCCTCTAGATAAGAGTGCTCCGTGCTCCTAGTAGATATTTGTCCTGCTTGTTCTTAAAGGCAGAGAACAGAGGAGATGCCACAGGTCGCCAGGCAATTTCTCCAGTGTTTTGGTATTTTTGTTCTGATTTATTATTGTTCATTTTTGCTTACACTCATCTCTGCAGAACTGTGCTCCATTTTTAAGGCCTCTTCTCCAGCACTGAAATTATCTGAATTCCAATCTTGTCTTTCAGTGCATCATAGATCCTATGCAGGCTTCTATCTCCATAAATGAAGTAAGCAGTCTCCATATTCCACCATCCAGATGATAGGGAAAATTTTGAATAGAAATAAGTCTGGGAAAAATTCCTTTCAAAACAGCTTTAAGATACCTTTCCATTTTATTTAGATCCATTACAAATTAAACTCCTATCAAATATTTCAAAACTATTTTGCATGCATTCAGTACGTATGACAAGATGCTTTTTCTTCAGAAGAATGTCACAACAGACAGTGCCCAAAGCATTATTGAATTCAAAATAGAATCTATCCATTCCCTTTCCCTTATTCGCAAAGCCTGTTATGTTGCTGTGGAATAATATTATTTTGATTTGGAAATATTAACTTTTGACAGATTTCTCCTGTGTGTTACTTATCCTTTCAGTTATCTTCCAGATGTCTTGATATAACTGATTTTTCTTTACAGAATTTAGCTAGTGCAAGTTTAACATATAGGCTTGTCATTCTTAGCTTTAGGTTTTGAGCACAGGCACTACATTTACCCCATTTCTTTTCTTTCTCCAAAAGTTCCCAGATAGTAGTATTAAGGGTTCTAAAATTGCTTCAGCAATTATCCATTTTGGAGTAGACTGCATTCTCAAATGGGTTCTTTATTGAGTGCTCTAGAGCTTGTTATGATTTGATATTATATACATCAAGAGTGTATTCAGGGAACTTTAAGCTTCATACCTTTTTCTTTATATAAGGTTAATACCTTTACTTTATCTCAGTTTTTATCAGTGAAAGCTAGAACAAGACCATCATTATAAGTCAAGAAAATTTCTATTGAAGACAGCAGAATTATATGGACCTGAATAATTGGACTTCATTTCAACTTTGCAAGCTGACTCCTGTCACACATAAAAAACCACATTTGAATGCAAAGCAACAAAACACGATTTTATTACATCAGCTTAATTACACCTATTCAAAATTTGAGTAATGCATGAAAAACATGGATGATTTACATTTTCTGAAAACTGAAAGTACATTCTATAACAGAAATTGTTCAATTTTTAGGCCACCTACGCAATGATTAGATAAATTGGTCTCTCAACAGTTAGCAAATGTCTGAGAGAAAATAGAAAACAAGTAATCATCCAAAACTCACCACTGAATTGGCTAAGTACTTCAAGGCAGTCATTTCATACTGTTTTGAATTGAAAAGTACACTGCCACGAGTTCATAAGCAGGAAAGAATTTCTAACGTACAATTTTCATGCCATTAAAAAACAGTGGGGCGTTAAGAATGTTTAAGGGAATATTTCAGCTTAATTTTCCTTTTAGCACTGTAGTTAGAAATGAAACATGAGAAATGATAAATGGTATCATTAGCACGCTGTACATTGCCATCATTGCCAAGGACTTTCATGTCTGTATAAAGGCAAGTCAAAAAGAAAAAAAAACAACTTTAGGTGTCTCTAAAACTAAGTTTCAAGGAAAAAAAAAAAAAATCTGTCTGAGGGAAAAAAAAAACCTCAAAGAATAAAAAAAAAAAAAAGACATCACTTCACCTACCAAAATTCCCAGGCCTGTCCAAGGCATCTCACATTTGCTATGCTCACAAGGTTCAAGCTTCTGGTGCAGCTCTTGAAAATTCTTGAACTGAAAGTAGCATCTACACAGCACCAGTAATGCTACCTTTCCCGCTTGCCTGTAGAAATACAGACCATAAATTATGAGCTTAAACCAGTCAACCTTAGTGGCACAGATGAAGGCACAGTTTGATCCACAGGATACTGATGACTACGTACTATGAACTGAGTAGCACGACCTAGATTATGGCCTTTGGAAGCAAATGGTTAAGCCTTTGTGCTACATGTAAGGAGACGCTTGAATTTAAGAAACAACAGTTAGAGACATCAAAAATCCTGCAGGTGCAATACCTACCAATAGAACCATAGAACAGTTTGGGTTGAAAGGGACTTTCAAAGGTCATTTAGTCCAACCGCACATACAATTAGCAAGGGCAACTCCAGCTAGATCAGGGTACTCTAAGCCACTTCAAACCTGACTTTCAACACTTCCAGGGATGGGGTACCTACCAATTTTCTGGGCAACCTGCTATAGTATTTCATCACCCTAATTATAAAGAATTCCTTCCTCGTGTCTACTCTAAATCTGCCCTCTTTTACTTTAAAAACATTACTCCTTCTCTTACCACAACAGGCACCATTAAAAAGTCTGTCCCCATTGTTCTTATGAGCCTCCTTTAAGTATTGAAAAGCCACAATAAATTCTCCTCAGAATCTTCTGTTCTCCAGACTGAGCAACTCCAACTCTCAGCCCATCTTCAGAGTATCTTCAGGTGCTCCAGTCTTCTGATCATTTTTGTTGGAGCAAGGCCCTCTGGACTCACTCCAACAGGTCCTTTACCTTTTCCATACTGTGGACACCAGAACTGTACACAATACTCCAAGTGAGGTCTCACGAGAGCAGAGTAGAGGGGCAGGATCACGTCCTTTGAAACTGCTGGTCACGCTTCTTTTGATGCAGCCCAGGATACGGTTGGCTTCCTGGTCTGTTAGTGCACACTGCTGGATTATGCCCATCTTCTCGTCCATTAGTACCTGCAAGTCCTTCTCCTGAGGGCTGCTCTCAAGCCTTCACCCCCAGCCTGTGCTGATGGCAGGGATTGCCCCAAACCAGGTGCAGAACCTTGCACTTGGCCTTGTAAAACATTGTGAGGTTCATATGGGCCCACTTCTCAAGCTTGTCTGGGTCCCAGGTTCTGTATGTAACAGAGTATGTCCAAAAATTTAAAAAAAAGCTTAGAAATTTTAGAAGTTAAAAATTCATTTCAAGAGGTATTCTGAACTCCATAAACTCTTAGATTTAATGTATTTCAAAGGTCACCCATCCCTGACACTTTAAAGATCAATAGATCTTTACTGAGTTATAAATTCACAAAGGTTGTGTACTTATGAGCCCTTTAACTTTTCTATGAAGGGTTAGCATGAGCCATTGCAACCAGTAATACAGTAAAGTAGCAACAAATGTGCTCCCAGGTCCATTTTTTAGCTTTCTCATTGATTTGTTTTTACTGTAAAAACTCTTTAAGTTCTCCAGCTGGGAAGTAATTCCATTCTCCCTCTGCCCCATCAAAATCCCTAGCCTATATATATACTATTCAGCTTTTGAAACTCGCATTTTTGCTTAAATTGTGATAGTGTCACAGTGAAGATTCAAATGAGAGTCATAGAAAAGTAAATAAATTCATTTGTCAGGCAAAAATAGTTTCTAGAGTGATACATGTGCCAGAACAGGGTGCAAAAATATTGTATAGCCATTATACCTCCCCAGCATTCAAATGCTAAATTGATGATAATCATCTTCCAAGAACCTTTCTGTCTAGCACAAGTTATTATTTACCAAGCCACCAACAGATAAGCCAACAATATGTAAATGTTCTAAGCCTGAGTGTGAGGAGAAAAATAAAGACAGTCATTCATCCATCTACTAGGATTAAATCACTATAGCAGTGAACTATTACTGTTATCTTTAGATAACCACTAAAAATTTTGCTCTAACCATATTGAGGCAAGAGTTCAATTTCGTGTTCAGACACTTAAACATATGTACATACCATCCATCTGTTTCTATGGTGTCTATGCCTCCTTTATGGGAAGTGAAAAGAGAACTCTCAAGAGCTCAGCCTAAATAAGACATATACATCTGCCCAGCTGAACAGCTGCTTTAGCTTCACTAACTGTATTAATTAGAATGCAGAATCAATGAATCATAGAATGGCTTGGGTTGGAAGGATCCTTAAAGATCATCTACCTTTAACTCCCCCACCATAGGGGGGTTTGAACTGCCTTAACTGCATGGTATTTTATATACATAGCTCACATACAGATAACTGTACCACAGAGACCTTATAATCAGGAACCTGAACCGCTTTGCCTTCTCCAGCTAATTTTTTTCAGACAAGAACCAAACACCAACTTCTTGGCACTCTCCTACATAAAAATGCTGCAGTATGGAAACCATCCTACACTTAAGCAACAGATTAGAGTAGGATTCACCTCTCTTAGTTTTCAATTTATGTTATTTAGATGTCAAGAGATGAGCTTCTCATGCTAGGTTGTCTTGATACTCTTACATCACTCTTCACTTGATCTGCTTTAGACAGCCACTTTAGGATAACATCAATTATGCCCTGAGAGTACTTATTTCTTTACATTAATTACATGAGAGTGAAGGATACCTCACTCAAATCTGAGGGGTCTGTCAATCATAAATATGAAATGGCAAAGCCATGCTCTAAACATTTCCTTGGTTCTCTGAAAGCAACAAAGCTTTGAGAGCAAGATCATACAAAGAACCTACAAAAGGGTTAACAGTAGTCATTGCCTGATTCATAGTGGAAAATAGACAACCCACAGCTCTCAGCAGATTTAACTTAGGAATCAATTTCCCTACAAGTGCTTAAGCATAGACCAGGAGGAATAGTACTGTGAAATGTTGAACAAGACATGATAAGACATGCTTTGTACGTTTGATGAGAGCTTTCAAGCACAGTTCTTTAGTTAAGCAGCCATCAATCTGAAACTAAAAACCTTAATTAAAAAATATTGCACCATAAATCTAAGAAAGAACAATACTCTCCCAGCTAAGAAAAAGGCAAGAAATAAAGCACAGCAAACTCCCAGTCAACAAATCTTAAGAAAGCTCAACACCCTGGAATTGCTGAAGAGCCTTGCAGAAACAAAGTAAGTGTGTGCCCTCTGTGAGAGCTGTAACATTGTCTATTGTCAGCTCTGAGCCTCTTCTAACTTCATGTGCTTCTCCTGGGGTCAGGAGGGGAAAAATATGCAAACAGAAAGCAACATTGCTCCCAAGTCTTACAACTACTTTACTTTAGACAATCATAGAGAAAAAATCTGCTAGAAAGCTACAGCATCAGGCATGCATGGTTTCACCAGGAAGAGTCCAGAAAGAAGTCATCTGGAAAGCTGATTAAGTACTTGCATGCAAGTGGCAAAGCTGCTGGACCCTACTTTCTGCTGTGCCTGCCTCGCAGTGGGCACAGTTGGTAATAGACATCAAAAATAAACTTCACAGCATCCTGACTCTGTTCCGAGGCCAAACTCCAAATGTGGATCATAGTGAAGCCTGGAGGCAATTCTGGCAAAAAGTTTAAAATTATCCCAACAGGCTGTCATCAGCTGAGTACTGCCAGCCTGTACAGCATGCCTGTTACTTTTTCTCTCCATCTTTGACATGCACCTTATGCTGAGTACTGCAGGAAGGAACATACTTACTTAACACTGTCTGGATAGCAGCCAGTGTTTTGCAGGGAAGCAAAATAGAGAAAATATGACAGAAAAAACACCATGATTCACCTTGCATGGTGGTCAGCAACAGCACTAAATGGACATTTAATGCTTTTTGCTTGAATGTGCAACAAAATAGCTGGATTCCTGGTACCACACATGACCAAATTCTACTTTGCTGTACACTTTATGTCCTCAATATGTCTTTGTCTTTTACGTCTTTGATTCTTGCCACATATGCATGTTCAACATATTGTTTTAAAAGACTTAATTCATCATGACAGCAAAATTGTGAGCTATGGACATGCCTTTGGAAAGAGAATGTGAAGATGTTTGTTATTTTTTAACCCACATCTTGCACATCTTCTTCAGCTGCTGAGTTGTGTGCCATTTAACAAAATGGCAATTCTGAAACGGCATCAGTTGCTATAGAAAGTATAAAGAGAGAAAAATAACTACCTTTGACAGATTACTCTAGGATCTCAAAGACTTACCCCATGCGTATTTTCACCTGTTTCAATCCAATTTGTTTGACCTTATGCTTTTCTGAACAAAAGCAGGAAATTTGATCTGAAAGATTCCTATGACTTGCAGATACATGGTCTTCTCATCAAAACCCATCACATTTCCTAAGCTACAGGCTTGAGTTTTGTTCTTGATTGATCCAGTCTTTAACTGTGACATGATCATCTACTCCATTCTGAAAAAAGAATAAATGACTGCTTTTGCAAGAACTGCAAAGCAATCACAAATGGTTGAGAAAATTTCTTTTCACATGTGTTTCAATTTGAATTTGAAATACTTTTATGTAAGTATATTCATATGCACCATCAGCAGCATATTTCTTAGGACTAATATGTTAGATTAATAATAGATTTTCCCAAATTTTCAAAGGGAAATTCAGTTCCTTTCTATTTTACCTGAGCAAGCAATTCAGAAGTATGGTCCCTTGTACATTTCTATTCTAATCTGTATTTAGTTATGTCTTTGAACTCAGGCATTAGTGTCAGAAAAATGTAGTCAAAGTGACCATACTTTTCAAGCCAAAGACATGTAACATTGCTTATAAATGTCACAGAGCTGTCTAGTCATTTTTAGATGATAAAAGTAGAAAGAGTATTGGCTAATACAGAGCTTCTTTTCGAATATCTTTAGATAATATTCACATGTTTTCAAGACAAAGTGAAACATCACATACTTCTCTCAGTACAAACCACTATGAATTATATAAGGTTTTCCTGAGAATAATTTTGCTCACACACAAAAAAATCCTTGTAATAGCTTTCTGGAAAATCTAGTTCAAACTCTGTAGCATTTATCACCTTGGTGGATATAGAATCATAGAATAGTAAGGGTTGGAAAGGAACTTAAGATCATCTAGTTGAAACCCCCTGACATGGGCAGAGGCACCTCCCATTAATAGTATTTCTCAAGAGTACCTACCCTATGGCTACTGTTTCATCCACTGACACTTTAGAGGGAGCTTAAAAGGATATAGGAAATAGCAGATGAAATGATAAATGCAAAATTGTGCCCATGGTTAAAAAACAATTCTAAATTACATGCAGATTGATGAGCTTTGAACTGCTTGCCACTGCGAAAAAAAAATACAAAACAAAACAAACAAACAAACAAACAAAACAAACAAGCAAAAAAAAACCCAAACCTTGGAATTAGGATAGATAATCTAAGAAAATTATTTGCTGTCAGAATGCAAAATGATAGAAATTCTTAGAAAATTAATTGATAACACAACTGAGGACAAAGTATTTCACCATCCAATTCTGTGGTGCACCTGTATCTTGCAAACCATGTGCATGCAGTTCTATTTCTTGCATTTCCAGAAGGAATGTAGTAGCCTTAGAAGATTCATGAAGAAAGCACACTTTGTCAAAAGATAAATGTGGTGGGCTGCTGCAAACAGCAGCCAAGCGCCCACCCAGTCACTCAATCACCACCCCCAGCACGATGAGGGAGAAAATCCCAAGGGCAAAAGCTGAAAACTCATGGGCCAATATAGTCAGTTGAATGAATGAAGCAAAGCTGTGTGCACAAGCAAAGCAAGGAATTTGGCTGCAAGTAGGCAGGTGTTCAGCCATCTCCAAGAAAGCAGAACTTCTGCAATTGGTTACTCAGAAAGACAAACAACATAATGATGAACAATCCCCTTCTTTCTTATCTCCTTCTTGCCACAAGCTTTTATTGCTGTGTATGACACATATGGCATGGAATATGCTTTTGGTCTAATAATGTCAGCTGTCTAGTCTGTGTGTCATGCCCTCAACTCCTTTTCCACCCCCAGATACTCACTGTAGCTTGAGAAACAGAAGCATCTGAATCTGTGTAAGCACTGTTCAGCAAAGCTAAAGTGTTGGTGTGTTAGCTATACCATTTTGATCATAAATCCAAAACACAGCTAGAAGAAAATTAACTCTATCTCAGCCAGACCCAGTAAAAAAAGGCTTTAGTATATAAAATGACCTAATAAATCAGGCCATCAAGTTTAATGATCAACTAGATTATTCAAAGCAGGTAAAGAAGGGATATTTTCATGCAGTACGCAATAAAAATGTGGAATTAGTTGCCACAAGTTGTTATGGATTTCAAACTTGACATTTAATCACAAAACAATTTTAAAAAAGATCACGGAAGAAATGCAAATCCAATAGCAGCCAATAAATGCAAAAATAACTTGACTAGGTACAGGTTTCCCTATACTGGCAGATCTGTGGGGGCAAAAGGAATATACATTTCATAGTTTAAACTCAGCCAGTAACCCAGCACCATACAGCCACTCACTCACTCCCCCCTTCCCCTCACCTCTGGGCAGGATGAAGAGAAGAACTGAAAGAATATAAACCCCACAGGTTGAGATGAGAACAGTACAGTAACTAAAGTATAATATAAAACTACTACTGCTACCATCAATAATAATAAGGGAAATAATAAGCGGAGAGAATATAAAGAGAAGGGAAAAAAAAAACAATAAACACAAGTGATGCACAATACCACCCACCCATTAATTCCCAGTTCGATCTGAGCAGCAATCTGGGCCTTCCAGGTGATTCCCCCCAGATTATATACTGGGCATGATGTGCTGTGGTATGGAATACTTCTTTGCTAGTTTGGGTCAGGTGTCCTGTCTCTGCTTCTGCCCAGCTTCCCATGCCCCTCCTCACCAGCAGAATGTGGAACAACTGAAAAGTCCTTGATCAGAGTAAGCACTACTGAGCAACAACTAAAACATCAGTGTGTCTCCAGCATTGTTCTCAGAATAAAATCAAAAACACAGCACTGCACCAGCTACTAGGAAGCAGAAAAATGACTGCTACAGCTAAACCCAGGACAATATGTGAGAAGAACTCCCACATAATGTCCATATTCCTACATGGATAACAGGTATCTGCTTTTGACTATTTTTGTATGTAAGACCCTTCTCACTTCTGCATACTGAAGACTCTGATTTCCTTTGAAAATGTAAAAAAAGAACAATTTTATAAAAGTAGTGAGATATCCATTGTAAAGACCTTTTAAAATAGAGCAGGTTGTTTTCATTCTCACTTATTTAGCCAATTAGTCTGCAAACTGAAGCAGGAACAAGAGAAAACATGTTCATGCCATTCCCCTACAACAAATTATTCCCCTTCCTCTCTCTCCCTTTCTCTGTGGAAATATCAGCTTGCTATCATTTTTATTTTCACAGTTACCTGGAGCTAATAGGAATTATGCTCTTGCAAAGCCTAGATGAGAAAGGGCACATGAGCTCCCTTTGTAGCAGCATATGACATTGATGCAGTGGACTGCAAACAACATTGAAAAGTTTGAAGGGAATGAACTGAAAAATATCTTAGATTTATTTCTGATCTAGTGATTTCAGCAGTTACATATAACAGGGAAAACCCAAATAAAGGTCTTGGTCCCACAGAAGTCAATATTTATCAATTCATGGAAGTCATATGATCTATATTAACCAGGACATCAAACAGTGACTTCTAACCTTAAAATATATGAAGTTTGTGGTCTTTTTTTATGAATTAAATCATTGTGATTGTTTTGTCACGCACTCTGTTTCACCACAGATCTAATTACAGCTACATTCCATAAATACAGCTAATACATCCCCTACTGACTGAATTTTTAGTTGCCTGAAGTCCATCTATACTGACCTTGTTATTGATGGCACAGATTGAACCCTGGTTACTGGAACAAGTTAGCACACTGGCTTATATCAATGCTTTTTTTGTTTAATGCAACCCCTAGCAATAAACTACTCTGTCTTCCACACCGAGATTTCTAGCACTCAGTACACTGCTTGGAAACCATGACTGAGTTAACATGTACACTGCGCAGACTATTGACAGAGCTATGCTCAGGGAGTAAAACAAGAAGCAAACCAATTCGCCAGTATATCTGCACCTACTGCAATGACATTCCTGCACAGGCTAAGAATATCGCGACTGATTTTAATAAAAGTAGACTATCTGATTGCTAGTGGTCATTTGACAGATCTGAACAATACTGACATTTGAACACTAGCTTATTGGTTCAAGCACAGCCTTGAAAAGTAACGACCAAAAAAGATTGAGTGTATGTTATTTTTAAGCCAATATGCTAATTGCAGTGAAATGGGGCTACCAATCCAGTTTCACGCAAGGAATGCTTTTATCCCAAAAATCAACACTGCACATGTCTCTTCTACTAGATTCAGCATACAGGTGAAAAAATTAAGCATTTAATCCAGCTGTTTCTCATCTCTAGATCAGACACAGAATTTATGATAAATAAAACCCAGCCAATAAGAGCTATTACCTTAACCTTAGTGCAGGAAAACCTCTCTTTTCTGTTGCTGTCAAGGCTGTGCTTTCCAAAAATATTAAATACCTCCTAAAAGCACTAGGTGTGAACACGATCATAATGCAAATATTGAATTATTTTTGGCTCTTCATATATTCCTGTATTTCACCTGTATTTAACTGTTATCTAGGCCAATGCAAGGTAAATCTTACATAAATGATGCACTCTATCTGCTAACTTCCAATTAATATTAATGTTTTGGCATATAGATCGATAGAAATAAAGGTCAAGAGGGGTCTGTTAGGTTGCTTTAACTCTCTGCATATGACTGATGATTATACTTCAGCTTTTCTTAACCAAAACAGAGGTTGCATGTGAGTACAGCATATCTTCTTGAAGTGTCTTCATCTGAAGATACAAAAAAGTGAAAATTTCAGTAATTCCACTGGTAGAGTATCAATCTACTCCTTGTTTCATAAGTTGACTATTAACAGTTCATATTTTACTTAATTTGAGTTTATCTGGTTTTACCTCCAATGACTGTTTCTTGCTGTGCCTGTTTTCACTTGTTTGTAAAGTCTCTTATACCAGTCTACTCTCCTTCTCTGGGTATTTATGCCTCATAATCACATAATTTTCTCTCTTTCCTTTTAAAAAAGCTAAATAAGCTGATTTTCTCAAGTGGTCCACTGATTTTTATTATTTCTGGCTCTCCAATTACCTGACACCTTTTTGAACTCTCCAGAATTATCCTGCACCTTTTTGAAAATACATGCACTAAAATCATCTCACTATCCTAATTAAGGTGCACCTATACACTGCATTACAGAAAGGAGAGCCAGGGAATGAGCTTGAACACCAGTCATCCACCCTGATGGATAATTCCTTTCTTGTCTGTGCTTGCTACTGCGCCAACCACCCCTCTTCAGGACAAACCTGCTGAAGAAAAGGTCCTAAACATCACAGATGTGAACAATCAGCCCTCTTTGACCCAAAGGCACAAGCATAATCACTGGCCCTCTTCATTTATCTACCTCAGACATAGGCATTAAAATCATGGACAAAAGTAAAAAAAACCGAATTCAAAGCATTCCAGGTTTACTGGCTTTTCTCTCCACAGCTTCATAATGGGAGCTCAAATTCGGGTTTTATTTATTACTAGGAGACCTTTTTAAAGGTTATATTAGAAACCTTTCTAAAGTGTAGTCCACCAATTTTGGCTGAACTCTGCATCTGTCATTTGCAAAGGGCTACATTTGTACGCAGCTGCACTGAGGTACATATTGACGGAGAGGCCACAGATAAGAATCTACAACTATCACATTTCTGAGTTTTGACCATTATTTTGGAGTCTGGCAGCTGATTCTGCAAAGTTTATCATTGTGGAGCATTTTTATTTCAAATTATTGATGGAAATGTTGAATTGACGGTCCTATTATTAATGCTAATGAAGTAATTAAACCAGTCCCTTTTAGTGATCTTTCCCCACTGACTACAGCTTTACTCAACCGCAGAATCCACATAAGGTGTATTTTGGTGGTTCTGGATAATGGTGTTTATTTAATCATTATGCCAGTAATACTAAGTAAATAATTACAGGCAGTCCTAACTATATTCTGTCTATGTAGCTACAGATTTCAATCAAGTACATTCACCCACAGGAACACAAACAGCAAGACCTAATTCCCATGTCACCATGTTGGCTTAATAACTATTTTGCCTCTTTAATATCTTACTCACTTTTTCAGATATTAAATATTTTATCCCTGAACTGTTCCATGCAAGTATTTAACATGAAAATACAGCTCAAAATCTTCCTCTCTCCTTTGCAGCTAACAATCCTGATCACTGGATGATTGCTATGCTCTTCATCATAGGAACACTAGCTTTTGCAGAGCTTCAGTGTGATGGCTGGAAAGCATCCATAGCCTCCTACTGGAAAGGAAATGATCCCCTCAGGTACTACAAAGAAACTAATCAGTCCCTTGTCCTCTTGACATGTGCTCTCACCATAGATTTTGGTAGAGCAGCAGAATGCTACTGTTCCTGCCACCAAAAAGGTGAGGGGTTTAGAGAAATCTATGAGATTTCTGTTATCATCACCTACCTGTGGCTCTTCAGTGGACAAAATTATCTTCCTGCATTGTTACTGAGATATGCAGCAGATGGCATTTGGGGCTTGTCCCTGTCCTTGGTGTTCAGTGGCTCAATCAAAATGGCATTCCCATTACATAGATGACTTCAGGCTACAACCTGTTCAAGGTGTTAGCTGTGTGGATTTCTTTTCCAAGTGACTGTTGAGGGCGAGTCATATTATCATGGGATGTGGGACTCTGTAGGACCATGTCTGTAACAGCTAGGCATTCCAGAAGTAAACTTGAAGCCCTGCAGACCTGTGGGATCTTGCACCGTGAGCCTTTGCAATTCTGCTTTGTAAAAACAGGATGCATACAACTAAAGCTATGTTTGGACTAAGAAAAATTCAGTCCCAACAATATTCTGTATCATCCTGAAAAGTCAGTGCCTTCCACTAACACGATCTCTTCCAGCTTTTTCAAGCAAAATTGGCTAATTCATCAAAAGCTCGGGTTTGGCAGTACAACTGCTTGTATAATGGAAGCTTCTGATGTTGACCAAAGATCACTTTCTTGATGACAATCACTATGATGGCAGATGCTTTTATAACAGATACAGAATAAATCATATACAGTGTGAAGTGCTCTGACAAGCATAGTCTGGGCCTAAATATCTGTATTGCTATTGAAAGAGTACTTGGCCTTGAAAAGCGTTTGAGCATTGTCAAAAATTTACCCGGTATCTCATGACTGAGTAAACAATGAAAAACTGTTAACTTTGCATTTTCATTTTAATAACTTGTTAGAATATTCTAATTGATTTTTCTTGATTGATTTTCAGCCGAGCTAAGGCACTCCTACCTGCATAAAAAAGCTAGGGTTTCATTTATCTCCTGCTCCATAGGCACTTGAAAATGATCCAGCTGGTGATTTGCAACTATGCAAAATGTAAGTAAAAAGGAATTCACAATACTAGCTGTTTGCACCTGTGTTAGCTACCATAAATAACAACATCAGACTGTAAGCAATAAAGAATCAGATCCCAAGCATCACGCACTTTCTTTCTGTAAGGCAGAATAAAAACGTTCAGTCTCTCACGTTCTCCCGAATTTGAGAAATCTTACCTTCATTCTAATTACTCTAAACCTCCCAGGAGTTAACTGCGAACAGCCCCACAGAATTTTGTGGTTTCACGTAGCAGAAAGTATTGACTGGTTTTCCCTCAAAGATGTTCTTATAACCTCAGCTTTATTAGCATTTGATCCTAGTTATTTAATGGACCTAGCATGTGTTACACATAGAGGAACAGACCTTTAAGCCAACAATCACTTTTCTGATTCTATAAAAGAGGAAAGAATGTGACTTACCACATACACCCAGCAGACAGTATAAACATAAGATCACATCAAGCCAACATATTCTCTTTACTACTGGAAAAAGTTGTAGGCAAACATCTGGGAGACATTAAAGGATAAACACTTTATTAGCGTATAGTGCTATGTATACATTCCATAGCCTTACCACTTTATGATGTGATCAAACAAAAAGTCACAGGAAGAGCAGAGATGAGCTAGTTTGGTAGCTAGCCAAAATAATTCCAAGGAGCCAATAGCTACTGCAAGAAGCGTTGTTTGCAATTCATGGCATAGTATTTTTCTTTGAGCAAGCATTGTAATGTAATAAAAGGGGTGACTGCTTGCAAATTACCATCAGTATATGAAGCAAAAATTGGTTTCTGAGAACTTACTCAAAGCAAGAGGCTTATTTTAGCACTACCTTTGCTAATATTTCTGCCTACGCAAGTTTTCATGACTTTCCAAGCAGGCATCAGTTCACAGTGGTTCTGATCAAATTATTCATGTGCAACAGCCAGTTGCCCTTCATGCTCCAGCACTTCAATGTCTTTCTTGCAGTGAGGGGCCCAAAACTGAACACAGTGTTCGAGGTGCGGCCTCACCAGTGCCAAATACAGGGCAAGGAACACTGCCAGGGCCCTGCTGGCTGCGTAATATCTGATACAAACCGGGATGATGTTGGCCTTCTTGGCCATTTGGGCGCAATATTGTTTGCATTTTTTTAACAATACTGTTGAAATTTCCTAGCCAACTCATCAATCGCATTTGGAAAAAGCTTCTGACTTTGAACAATAAAATAAGGATGACAAACTGTAAGGAATTATTAATCAACATACAAAGTAAAAGACTAGACCAAGCCAATGTAGCAAAGAATCAACTTTTGAGAGAAGCTGTGTGTCGTGGTTGGCATGGTGCAGTGCTGTTCCCAGGCCGAAAGTCAAAAACACAGCACTGGAGCAGCTACTAAGAAGGAGAAAAAATGACTGCTACTGCTGATCCCAGGACAGTATCTACACCTTATTCCATACCATTCATGTCAGGCTCAGATCCCACATTTTCAATACACCATCACTTTTATCTCATATATATATATATATATATATATATATATATATAAACACACACACAGAGGGAGAGACATCAGTCCTTAGTGCATGGACCAATCCCCATAAAGCTGCTGAGTCCATCCGGTCCATGATGTAGGGCTCCATTTCTTGTAACAGTCTTGCAGAGCAGCAGAGGCTGTGCAGTGTTCACACTTGTGAATAACCTGGGCATAGTGTCCATTGCTAAGCCCACCCCTTGATCATGAGCCCATCTGTATGTTGCATCTCTGCCCTGATGATCTGAAGTGTCATGGGTCCACCAGGATCAAAATAATTCACCCTCCCCTCCAGCAGTTTCTGCAGCTTGTCTTCTGGGACTCCATCCAGCTGCCTTCCATCGCTGATGCTTCCAAAGCACTGGAGGGGCCCAGTGGACTAGATACTCACCCATACTGTCCCACACACCCTGCCTCATGACACTTATGACTGTCCAGCCTCAGGGAAAATCTTTTGGTCCTTCTACATTGTTGTCTAACCCCAGACAAGGCCCAAACCTGACTCCTGTTACCTCTCGGGAACAGACAAAATGGTCGTGGGTAAAACACACTCTGTGTGTGTGCCAACATGGTGTTCCCCATCACAATCAGCAGGCAGGGCTCAAGGATACCCAAAGGCCATTCAAAACCTTCAGAACTCTCAAATGATGCTGCTGCCCTTGTCACTGGGGCTGGTGTAGCTGCTGCGCTTGCCAGCTCTCTTACTGCCAGTTTCTCTTTATCTGAGTCCAAATCTTCCTCCTTTGCCTTGCTGGGAAGTGCTGCATGGTCTCCTGCATCCTCCTGGGGCTCAGGCTCATGGGGTTCAGTGGGAAGCTGCCAGGGAATGCTTTTGGCCGCCATGGGGCTGGGCTTGGCCACAGGGCTCAGCTCCTCTACTGCTTCCTCTCGCTGCTTGGCAGCTGCCTCCTTCCCCTCCTTGACCGACCTGACCTCCTCCACCGGCAGCCACTCCCTCCCAGCCTCCTGGTACCCTGGGCCATTCTCCAGGGCAGGTTTGGCCACCAGTGGCTCCCAGGGTCACTCCCTCTTGGCTCCCCACAGCCTCACAAAGACAGAGGCAAGGACAAGGGCCAGGACGGTGACGAGCAGTGGGACAGACAGGTACAAATCCATGGCCACATCAATCCCGTCCTGCTGCTGGAGCCCCCCATATTACAAGTCATTACCATAAAGTACAAGGAAACAAGTACCTTAGCCCAAGCCCCCAAGATGATAAGCACTAAGACAGCAAATACGGGCTGTAAGTAATGTACCGCACACTGAACCTGTGAGATCAAGAGCAATAACTTTGAGAGCCAATAAATCAGCATCAAGATGAGTGATTATTAATCTGAAACAATGAATGCTTATCACAAATACGATTAGACACACTCTGGTCAGATCTGTTGTTACCTCAACCCTTTGTGCCCCACGTTGGGCACAAAAAGAACTGTCGTGGTTTAAGGCCAGACATGAATGATGCAGTCGCTCTCTCACTTCCTTCCCTTCCTCCTCTGCTGCTCCTGGAGGGATGGGGAGGAGAGTCAAAAGAATGTAACTCCCATGGGTTGAGATAAGAACAGTCCAGTAACTAAGGCACAACACAAAACCACTACTGCTACCACCAATAATTATAAGGGAAATAAGGGAAGAGAATACAACCGCTCACCACCCACTGACTGATACCCAGACTTACCAAGCAGTGATCTAACCCTTTGGGGTAACTGCTCCCAGTTTATATACTGGGCATGATGTGCTGTGGTATGGAATACCTCTTTGGATAGTTTGGGTCAGGTGTCGTGTCTCTTGCTCCCTCCCAGCTTCCCCTCCTCCCTGGCAGAACATGAGACTCAGAAAGCCCTTGGTCAGACTTAACATTTGAGCAGTAACTAAAAAATCTGTGCTATCAGTGCTGTTTCCAGGCCAAAAGTTAAAACCACAGAACTGATCCAGCTACTAAGAAAGAGAAAAAATAACTGCTACTGCTGAACCCAGGGCACTGTGACAAAGAATCAAATGAAACCATGTACATGCCCTGTATCCTGACTAAAAATCAAGAGGAATCAAATCTTTCAATTTTATGTGAGCATTTGAACAGTATCCAAAGCATTAAGGACAAGCTATTTGCATTCATCTATGATAAGGTAGAAATGGGATTTATCAACAAGTCATAAAAAGAACAAATTAGTGTGTCATCATGTAATACAGACAGCCATGCCCTACAAAAACAACTTGTGCACAGATAATACAAACAGAAAACAGTGCATGAAGAGGACTAAGTTCTGTGGAATACTAGTAATAAGGATTTTGTTATTAGAAGTTATTAAAATACACAGAAAACCAAAGTTTGGCTGTACTTTCCTGGCATGATATCAAAAGCTGTATCTGTAAGAAGAAATTGTATAAAAGACCTGAGATGGTAGCTGAGTATTAATAAAAAGTACAAGAATCCTAAAGACAGAAAAAATACAATTTGAGGAGAAGGAAACTGTGATTAAATGAAAGCAAACAACCTGGAAGAAAGCAGAAATGTCTTTCTATAATTTGCTTTAGTTTGTGAGTATGTCCTGAACAAATGAGACGGTTACATAATGCTGCCAAAAGGTACCATTAAACCTATTACCAACAGGCTGCTCAGCTACCATATAATCAAAAGGATTCTTTTTGATAGCAATGCCATTAAAAGATATCATAAGTCTCAGCTATTATTCTCTTTAACAGAACCACAAGTAACAGGAGATGAAATATGCTCTGCAAGATCAACATGTTGCTCATCATTGCTGAGGTTTGCTCTGTAATGTTGCTTTTAAACAGACAATCTATAGTCAGAAAGAAATACCACATAATGAGAAAGCTTTGATTTATGCTCCAAATAGTGGACAGATCACATGGAATTAAGCCAGTCTTCATCTCTCAGCTTTTTTTTCATCTTTTGTTAATATGTCAGTGAATAGATTAATTAAAAAATTCTAATTCAAATGCAGTTCAAATCGAAGATAAAGTGATTCACAAGCTGTCATTTACTTCCACTGATTAAGCACTGTATCAAATTAGTCTTGTTGCTTACAAACTATAGAAGAAAGTGAAAGCTAAAAAAAAACCCCCTCATTACAAGGTTAGGGGTACTTTCAACTGTGTTGTTTTAATGAATCCATAGCAATTAGCAATGAAGCACCAAAGAATTACAAGAATTTTATCCAAATTACCTTTGCAAATAGATAAAAAGTTGAAGATACTGAAACTGAAATACAGCAATCTTTGAGTGAATTGGTGCAAATAATGTGATAATGGGAAAACTTGCAAGATAAATGACTGTCAAGAACAGTTGTTGATAAGTAATTGATTTTCAGTTTTGCAATCAAAGAGTTAGCTTGAATAGAAGCAAAAACAATCTCTTCATTAAAACGTAGATGTTAGATTTCAGTGGAATACAATGGGGGCATTATTATATTGGGGATGTATTTTGAAACACGGTGAAATAAAACTATTAGTCTACTTTAATTAGCTTTGAACTGCAGTAGAGGTTTATTTTCCATATTAGCTATAACCTCCTCTGAACTGTGTGGGAAGTTAAGTTCCTAGCAGAGATGTTGATTTACTATTTAGATAATAAATCATTGGTGAACTGTATCCTCTATTGTCATCAGATGCAGATCTAGTAGGATGAACTGCATCTCATTTCTACTTTAAGATAGGATGAACTGCCCTGTGGAGGTACCCTGATTTAATTATATGGAAAGATGGCAGCTGAGATCTCACAAGTGACTCCAACATTCCCCTTTTAAACCATACATATTCCCCTATTAAGACAAGTATTACAGTCATTTTCTTGCTTCAGGCAACAATGTAATTACTACTGACATGAATTCATTTTGTACACAGGAGAAACTGAGCATAACCATTTGCAGAATATTCCAAAAAGCAGGAATACAGGCATTTATCTGAACAGTAGGTCCAAGCATCAAGAAGCAAGGAATGATCCCGGACTGTGACCTTGCATATACTGGCTGAATGCTTGGTGATTGGGTAACTGTGCAAAAGACTGGAACCATCATATCAGTGTCTTTAAACATATAATTTGGGGGAAAAAACATAAGACTGTTTACATTTATCAGCGAATCCAATCCAACCTCCCTCCCCCCAAATTTCGAGGTGAAGAAGCACAAGGAAGGAAGCTTCAGAGATAGTCTTGAACGCCCACAGCCCATCACCTTCTACAGATAGAGAATCCCCAGCTGTGAGAGACAGGAATGCCATTTCCAAATAGTGGTGAGAGGAACCATGAAGTTAAGGCCTTTCTTTTATGTGAGAACTCAGGAGACAAGGTACATGTGATAATATCAACCACTTCCTTTCCTAGCAAGACCAACACAACTTACTGTTACCTCAGACAATTCTTCTGCAACTTGCCTCACTGACAGAGCTCCTGTACGAAAATCAGTAGAGCTATGATGCCCTGTGGCCATTTAAAAGCTGCTTAACTGAGTGTACTCTCTCATAGTGTTGTTCAAGTCATTTAAGCAGGGCGTACAAGGCAGACAACAGCGGTTAGACTGCTTGGGCACTGAGAAAACATCGTTATAAAAGGCTACATCAAAAAAATCCTTTCATTCAGCATGGAGTCCTCATTCAGGAGGACAGCATCCCTATGGCAACAACATTCGGCCTTAATCATCACAGAAACATCACTAGTTTCCCACAAAAGGAATGTGTATTGATGTAGTTGTTAGAGCTGTGAACAATCTTCAAAAAGCTATACAAGACCATAAAGCATTCAGTGTTTGAAATAAATCTGCACCATGTATTATCCCTTTCGTAACTAGTTACCCTCAGGAACTGCTGCACTGCAATTTTGCATTTAGAAAATTCAGCACTTTGTTGTGTTTAAGTGAAATTTGAGTGATAATTTTCATTTGACAATTTACAGAGAGCCTTCTACCCAAATCCAGTTTACTATTTATCAGCTATACCAATGATATTAACAGTGGTCTGGGAAAGGTGCTGCAAAGGAGGAAGAAATAAAAACCACACTTGTTTGTGAAGGAATAATGTATCATCTCAACAGCTGGTACCATTACAACATTAACTAACTTACTATAAAACAGCTGTCTGGTTCCTTAAGCATTCAGAAAGCATAAAAGGAATCACACTGGTATAGTTTATCTTCTTCCTCAGAATGCAGAGGATTAAAGAGCAATGATACTCTCATCTAGCTTTTAGGTACTCAAAAGTAGCTGGGGTGAGCACAACCTTAGTGAAGTTTCTCTAGATTCAAAACAAAAAAAGTGTCATTGCTTTTTATCATACTTTGCTCACTTTTCTTTAAAAAACACTGCCCATACTTGATTAATTTTACAAGTTCTACACTACAGAAGAGTTCATTATCTGCTCACTATTCTCTCCAGCTGTTTGCAGGAAGATTTCTGTCACCTAACATTTGCTGTCTAAACAGTATAATCTGGTGTAAGTAATCATTTAAGCAACACGGAAGAGATAGGTATCTTCAGACTATGATTCATCTCTACGATAAGCAGAATGGACATCTACCTTTGCTCATGTGCAATAGATGAATTTATGACTTACAAATTACTCTGAACCTAAGCAATCACATCATGGCTGTACCTTTGCCACCTGTGCCTATAGAGCATAGCTACTCAACAGGTATACTTATTTTATATTCCTACCAGAAAACCGTTTGTAGGGGGAAAAACAAACAAGTAACAAAAACCCCAAAACTCCAACATTCCATTGCTGTAAAGTTCACGCTGATGAGGTTTTTAAGTCTTTCATAGGATTAAATTAATTTAAAATAAAAAAGATTTGAAAAATAAGCTGCCCATACCAAAATTTGCTGTCTGCTGCTGTCTTTTTTACAAGGATTGGTTTAGATTTTGTGTGGGAGAGGGAGCTAAGTATTTTTTCTACTGAATATAATCGAATAGGAATCATAAATACAGCATCTGCCTATTCCAAAGTCTTTTTAATGCAAAGAAGACAGCCTTGTTTAAGATTCACTTTTAAGTATTTTTTAAAAGTATGCCTTTAAATAATGATGGCCTCTTTCAGTGGTACAAATTTAAGCTCAAATTTGCAAATGTGACCATCTGTATCTTTATACAAACATGCTTAAGTGCATCTTAATTTCAAACAACTTTCATCTGTTAGTGCCAGTTCCCATCTGGAATTTGGTTACTAGAGATTTTTATTGAGTTGTTCATGAAGCCGAGAGATTTCAGCAAGCAATAGATGCTTCTGCAGCTTTCAATGCATTAACACAGATTCTGCAGAAGTGACCCTTGCAACTTCTCTGACTTTTAGAAGATTCTTCCTCAGAATATCGCAGAATGACAGCCTTTCACTCACCCCTCAGGGATCTCTGTGGTATGACAAATCACATTCGGTTTTGATGGCATGACGTTACTTTGGCTTCTTGCTTTTCTGTTGGGACTACTGATAGAAGCTACTGATAGACATAGGGTCAATACCAGATGCAAAAAAGGCATACAGATCAAAAGCAGAACTACCTGTTCCACTTGTCAGCTGCTGTAAATCACTTTCTACCTGTTGGTGTCACACCCTTTTGAACTTGAGCACAAAATAAAGCTTCATTTATATTTCCACTTGGGGATTTTTTTTCTCAAAGCCATCACATTCTTGAACAAGTCAGTAGAGACTTCAGTCAAAGAAGATGTATAGTACTGTAGCTTAAATACTTGCTGCAATGACAGATTCATGTGAAGAAACTTGCATACATCAAAAAAACCCACAGTTATTAAGCTTTCTGTGCTTTTTTTCCATTAGTATCATAGAAGCATCTATCTCCTATTATTGATGCTGAAGCTTAGAGGTTTTAAAATAACAAGGGAAAATAAAATGCCTTTATCTTTCTGGCTCTGAACTTCATTGTTTAAGATAATTGAAGTCTTTTCTCCACAGAGCTTACTATGCATAGTTCAGCTCTTGCTAACTGTGCCTGCTGCAGTACATGGTATGGTATTTTCAATGAGATACCTTATCTAAGTACACTACACTGCCTTCCTAGAAAGTCTAGAAAATGGCTGGTGTCTAGTGAAGTTATTTACATCGAGTATTCTGACCTTTACATCATCAAAATATTTAAATCCTAAGGCCAGCATCCCACTTTACCCAAACTCCACTGAAGCCAGCCAGTTGTACGTGAAGTGCAGGAGCAGGTTTCCACAGAATTGTGCTGAAGAACTGGAGCAGAAGGAAAGTTTTACTCATTCATCTGAAATGATATCCCGTGACATGTGGCACTCAAGCACTCAGTGACAACTTTCAAAACATGGAATAGTCTTGAAGAATAGTTCAAAATATTAGTTAGTTGAAAGCTGTCACAGTTCCTAGAGTTCCTATTGTCATACCTTGACCATAGCATTGTCGTACCATACTCACATAGTTCCTATTGTCAACCTTGACAATGAAGTAAAATTCAGAATAGATTTAAAACAAGCAATTCTGAAAATAATGAATCCTGGTTACTAATCATGACCCTAGAAGATACCAATAGATTCAAATATTTAAGGACTGCAATTTAAAAAATATTTATATTTTAGCTCATCTATTTCTGTCAAACCAATGAATCAACATGCAGATTCACACAATAAACATACATGCCTACAATAAAACTGAAACATGAGCTTTATCTCTTAGAAAGTTAATTAATTAAAAAAAAAAAAAAAAAAAAAAAAAACAAACAACCCTGAAGTAGCATCCTCCAGTGAAATTCCTGTAAGCTCTTCATGCAAGACATTTTTGGTGATTAAATGGGTGGTCTGTAAAGCAAAAAGAATAGCACATAAATGTGAATGGACTTTGCTGTTGACTTCTAATTCAAAGGATATCTGAAAATTCTTTGGGATATGTGAAAATTCTTGGGGGGGGGGGGAAGGAATCTAAAATGGGAAAAACTAGAGAATGATTACCTATGAACCTCATCAGCACAGACAACACTTATTTATTCCAGCAAGGTTGTACTTGCTTTCACTGCACCTGTAAGGTTTTGGCAAAGTGCTTCACATAACAATTATTCTTTGAAGAGAATAATTTTGAAGTGTCCTTTCTATCCAATAACAAAGCAGAAACTTCTGTTAAAATTGTAGAAATCAGATGAACAAAAAAACATAGATTATGTTCAATATATACTATGTTTAACTACTGACAACAGATTTTTCTATCTAAAAGGAAAGTACCAAAACTTTTATTCATTCTTCTTTTACTAGAAATTTTTATGGTATTTTGTAACAGCAGATATGAGATGAACACTTCCGGGGATATGTGAGCACTTGTCAAAGAGATCTGCAAGAAAAATCCCCTAACACAGACCTTTTTTTACCACTCCATAGTGAAGTGCAAGTTGGCTATCAAAATACTAAAACTGAACCTTGCGTGCACATTCTGAGTTACTTGAAATATCTGAATTTTTCACCTATTGTCTAGAAACTATCAGTCATTTCAATTTCAAAAGATAGGTAACACTCAGCAAATTACTGTTGCCCACTGGATTAGATGAACACTCACACTGCTATACCTTTGTTTGGTTGGTTGGTTTGGTTTTTTTCCCACAATGTAGAAGTGCAATTTTGCTGCCAGGCACTTATTGATAGCAGGCAGTTTTTCAGTTTTGCTAGAACTAGTAACTGTGTCACTGTCCAGAACACAAATAATAGACTCTACACTGTCTGGCCAAGCAGTAAACAATATTTTGTACTTCACAAAAAATAAACTAAAACCAAACAAATAAAATATTTAAATATATATATATATGTATATATGGGGGGAGGTGGAGAGAAAGCACAATGATATGACATTTTGGCAAATGTGCATATTCTCTGAAAAGCAAAATACCTTTCAGAATACAGGAGGAAAATTACATTATTAGACAATTTCTTCTCCTTTAGCTGTATGCAGTTGTACGCAGTTTAACGACTAGCGACCACGTTCGTGTAGACCCACCGGCATCTACCTTTTGCAGTACCTCTCATTACCGATAGGGGGCGCAGGCGAGCGCCGTTGGCGCACTCATGTGGTTTAGCTCTGCGTCCTAGTCGCTAGTTGTAACCCATTGCTGAACGTCAAGTTCTCAGGAGCCTAGATGACTGTGTTAATGACGTTAAATACAATGTACTCTGGGTTCAGGCCATCAGGTTAAGAGGTCCCACTACAGTCTGCTCAATTTGACTGTGTGTTGTCTTGCCTGTGCTTCCCCTTTGATCAGCCTGAGTAACCCACGCATGTATCAGCTGTGAATAGTGAGGAAAATTCCCCATCTTACTGTCTTGATGTTAGCCTCTGCTACTAACTGCTTTTTTTGCTAGTCCTTCTCGTGACCAATTTCCCAAACACATGCATGTGTCGCCCAGGTCTTGTGAACCAAACTATGTGCTCACCTTCAGAGTTTTTTATTTTTTTAACAGCAGTACAGTAATGAAGGGGGATCAGGGAGGCCTCCTAAGCAAATCTTTTCTTTCCTTTCAGAAAAAAACAAATCAAAACCAAGCTTTCCTAGCCTAAATTTTCTCACATATGGACAACAAATCTGTGCCACCATTTACAATGTTTCTACCATCACAAACGCAATGTAGTTGGCTTGTCTGTATTTCTGCAGTATAATTATAAATCTGTCGTGTTTTACCTCCAGTTGGCAACTAAGTACTATGCAGCCACTCACTCACTCCTTCCCTACACCAGTGGCATGGGGAGGAGAATCAGAAAAAAGGTAAAAACCTGTGGGTTGAAATAAAAACAGTTTAGTAACTGAAATAAATTAAAATATAATAACAATACAAATAGAGAGGAATGAAACAAAACCAAAATATAACAAGCAATGCACAATATAACTGCTTACCACCTGCTGACTGACACCCAGCCCTTCCCCAAGCAGCCATCAACACCTTCCAGAAAACTCCCCCCAGTTTGTATACTGAGCATGTCATTCTATGGTATTGAATACCCCTTTGGCTTGTTTGGATCAGGTGTCCTGTTTCTCTCCCTCCTGGCTTCTTGTGCTACCCCTCACTGACAGATCAAGGGAAACTGAAAAGTTCTTGATCAGGGTAAGTGCTACTGAGCAACAACTAAACTATCGGTGTGTTATCTGCATTATTCTCAGACTAAAGCCAAAACACAGCACTGCACCACCAACTAAGAAGAAAATTAACTCCATCCCAACTGAAACCAGGACAAAATTGTACATTTTCTCCATCTTTTAAAATAATTGGCTTTAACAGGTGTTTCAAGGCCTGTAAATCAACCTTTCAGTGTTTCGGTGTGCCTCTTGGACCATACCAGCCCGTTTTCCTAGCAAATCCGGAAAGATCTTAGAAGTTTCCATCTCAATGGGAAAGATCAACCTTTCTCCTTAGGCTTCAACCTGCCAGGTTTACTCAGGATTATTCTTTTACCCTATGGAAAAAAATGCAGATAATCACTACAAAACTGATGTTTTCTATGAAGTGAAATTAAAAGATTACAGAAGGTGTTCAGCAACTTTAACTCTCAGTTGGATGGAGATACGCCAAGTACTTTCCTGATTCAAAAATTCAGAATGCACCTCACCATGGAAAAGTACATGGAAGTACAGTTACGATGAAAGCTGAATTTTCATTTATAAACACTGATTCTTGCTGGGTAGCCATTCTTTTCTGACTGCTGTCTGAAGAACAAGCATGTGAATTTAAAGGGAAGACAACTTAGTTTTACAAAAACAAACTGAAGGCTATATAAAGCAATATACAAAACATGCACAAAATATTAAATCAGTTTCTTACGTGAAAGATGGGTAACCTAGTGTTGTGGTTTAAGCCATAAATCAGCCAGGCAGTTTGTTCACTCACTTCCCCCTTTTTCTTCCCTCTGCTCCTGGAGGGAT
>JAOEHY010052330.1:0-61856 GCA_025447955.1 Psilopsiagon aurifrons
ATCCATCCATCCATCCATTCACCCATCCATCCATCCATCCATCCATCCATCCATCCATCCATCCACCCACCCACCCACCCATCCATCCATCCACCCACCCACCCATCCATCCATCCATCCATCCATCTCAATATAAACTCAGCTTTCTTGCACGCTAGTATTACTGCTACAGAGAAGAGCCTTCAGCTGATTGCCATCAAGCTAAAGGTAGGTAAACATTGCAATTTCCCTATGCCAATTAAAAATGCATCTGTCAGTACCCTGCCCTGATCACTGTTTAAACTTCTACTGCCCAGATGACATGTGAACACAAAGCCCTGTTGCCCCATATTTGTGATCAAATGGCTATGCTCTCTTTAGTCTCTCTTACAGTCATCAGATGAAGCTTTGTGCTCCAGCTAGGAACAGGAGGCTGTGGGTGGAGCTGAGTGAAGCCAACCTACAGAGTTATGAAGAAACAGGCTGCATGTGGGGCTACACAGATAAGACACAAGTCAAGGTCTGGGAAGAGCACAAGAAATAATGCTGTTAGATGATCGCTGAATCAATTCACACCAGGTTTATGCCTACTTTTTCATACGATTGAAAAGGGACGGCTGAATTGATTGGCCACATATTCGTGAGCTGCAACTTGCTCTCACCATAGCAACACTGTGGCCCTGAGGGTATGCGTGCTAACTTTGACTGAGATAGAGTTAATATTCTTCATAGTACCTAGTATGAGGCTATGTTTTGGATTTGTCCTGACAACAGTGTTGATAACTCAGGGATATATTAATTACTCTGAGCAGATGCTTATGCAGAGACAAGGCCTTTTCTGCCTCTCACCCCATCAGTGAGCAGACTGAGGGTGCATGAAGAGTTGAGAGGGGACACAGCCAGGACCACTGACCCCAATTGATGCAAAGGATATACCATACCATATGTTGTCCTGTTCAGCAACAAAAGCTGTGGGAAGAAGAAGGAAGGTGGGACATTTGGAGTGATGGTGCTTATTTTCCCAGGTAATCACTACTTAAAATGAAGCCCTGCTGTCCTGGAGATGGCTGAACACCTGCCTGCTGATGGGAAGTGGCAAATAAATTCCTTGTTTTGCTTTGCTTGTACATGCAGATTTTGCTTTACTTGTTAAACTGTCTTTAGCTCAAACCATGAATTGAATTCTCTCACTTTTACCCTTGCGATTCTCTTCCCCATTCTAGTGCCATGGGAAGGGCTGTGCGTGGCTTAGCTGCTACCAGGGTTTAAACCATGACAGTCCTTTCTCGTGCCCAACAGGGGACTCAAAGGGTTCAAGTTAAAACCAGATTTGATAGCAATGTGCTTAATCAAATTTATAGCTGTTATTGCTGTTTAGCTATTAATTGGTGGGCTCCTGTGCTTGCCACGGGGCTTGCTTATCTTACTCTGTACAAGTCTCATGCTTATTACTGGCTGGTTTTAATTCTTCCCCTTTTTGTAGTGCTGTACTGCTCATCCCCTTACTCTGATGAGCCTGGCAACATTTTTTTTGCAAACAGCAATGGCCATGTGCCTGGGCTGGCAGATGGTCAGGACATTGCTGCTATTTTTGTGCTGCTGTACTGGAGAGGCTGAACTTCAGTCAAAGGAGCTATGACCCATGGATGAATCCATACAGGTGCATGACACCTTGAATCATCTGTGGTCATGGTTATGTTTCTACCAGAGTATGTCTAGCTCTGAAGGGATCATGACAAAAGCAAAAGTCCATGTCGCAGCAGGTACACCTTGAAGCACCAGTGGCTGTGCATGAGGCCATGCTGGAGCAGGTTTATCTCTAAAGGCATTGTGGCCCATGGAAAAGGCCACACTGGAACAGATGCACCTCAAAGCAACTGTGGCTGTTGGCAAGTCTATGCTGCAGCCTGTATACTGCTGAAGAGACTGTGGCTCACAGATAAGGCTCCACTTGGAACAGACACACTCCTAAGGGACTGCAGTCTGTGGATAAGAACAAGAGCAAGGGGAAGAGTTCATTGCAGTGTTAAATACAATGGTCTGGTCCAAAAGGACCAGGGATGTAGATTGTAATGGAAATACCTTTAAACTGCTGTAATGCAGGACCGGAGTTGCATGTTACAGGAATTCCTATGGCAGGTACCACTTGCTATTAGTCATTGCAACATTAAACCCAATAACCTCCACTAAAAAAAAAAGCAGCCAAGGGTGGAGAATGTAATAGGTATACCTTTAAATTGTTGTAACCCATGATTTGAGATGCTTACTAGAAGAATTACTATAGCAGAAACCATGTGAACCAATGGAAGATTAACCTTATGAGAAGCAGTGAAAATGCAATAGTGACCTGACAAGAGCTGGCTTTGGTGCCCAGTAACTCCACACAATAAAATCTCTTCTGTCTTGATAGACCAGCATAACAGATGGGGCTCAAAGTCATTGACTAAATACCCAGTGGACATTTTGTGGATGCGTGTGGACATTTTACAGACATTTTACAGGGCTGGTCCACAGGAATGGGAATGATACCTGTATAATATACCTAAGGATGGAAAGGGGAGTGGTAGGCAATGTATTAGACAGTACAGGACCTCAGCTTAATGTAAATAGTACATAATAGGGGGTGGAGAATGTACTGGTTTTGGCTGGGATAGAGTTAATGCTCTTCATAGTACCTAGTATGAGGCTATGCTTAGGATTTCTGTTGGAAACAGTGTTACTAACTCAGGGATGTTTTAGCTACTGCTGAGCAGTGCTTGCACAGCATCAAGGCCTTTTCTGCTCCTTACCCCAAACCAGCAGTGAGTAGGCTGGGGATGCACAGGGAATTGGGAGGGGACACAGCCAGGACATCTGACCCCAACTGATCCATGGAATATCCCATACAATGTCATGCTCAGCAATAAAAGCAGGGGAAGAAGAAGAAAGGTGGGACATTGGAGCGATGGTGCTTGTCTTTCCAAGTCATCATCACATGAGATGGAGCCTTGCTGTCCTGGAGATGCCTGAACACCTGCCTGCTGATGGGAAGTGGCAAATGAATCCTTGTTTTGTTCTGCTTGTGAGCACAGCTTTTGCTTTACCTGTTAAGCTGTATTCATCTCAACCCATGAGTTTTCTCACTTTTACCCTTGTGATTCTTTCCCCCATCTCACTGGAGATGCAGGGAGTGGCTCTGTGGGGCTTAGTTGCTCAGGGTATTAAACCACAAGAATATGAACAGGGCTTTGGGGCTCCAGAGCCACAGCATAGGATGCTGTATGGATGGGACAGGGACTAGCTGAAACAGCAAGTCTGCTCCTGCCAAATGATGGTGGCCATGTTTGGAGAGGCTCCAGCACTCCTGCAGAGGATGTCAGATCCAACCCCCAGCTTTTGCAGGCATTGTATTACATAACCATTTCCCTCTTTTTTTTTTTTTTTTTTTCCTTTAGATTTCTGTCTTTAAGTAGTTGATTGCCCTGAATTCATGCAGTAAAAAGCGCAACAACCAACTGCACATCCTTGGAAAAGAGACTGCCTCATTTATGTTCAGCGTTCCCAGGTTCCCACGATTCCTACAGAGTGACTTTGCAGTATTGTGTCACAGCGCTTTGTATATTCTCTAAAGACTAGTGATGCTTTTTCTGCCAACAGGATAAAAGTAATCTTTTTACTTTGCAAGCCCAGTGAACCTGAATGACTAACCCATGGGTTCCAGCCCTGATCTCGCACAATGCCATGGCTGGCTTGACTGCTGCATCTCTCCAGACCCCTGCTGATCTCAGACCTTTTGCAGTTCAGGGTGGCAGTCTTGGAAGCAGCAACACAGTTCAGCATATGCTTAAATTAACTGCTCTGTGACAAGCATATACTGAGTGTCTTTAACACAACTGGATCTTAGTTTGTCAAACTGGAATGAAGCTATATCTTTTAATTAATTTGTTCATCCTCTCCTAAAAGAGCATCCTGTATACATGCAGGGTTACAGCATTTCAGGGTAGATTTCTCTATTTATGTTTTGGTCTTCTTCCCATCTCAGGATCATATAACTGCAAAGAAATGTTCTCTGCAAAAATTAACATGTCTTATTGCTAAAACTGAAAACCTGTCCTCTCTTGGTGAACATCTGCTCTTTCCCCCTCATAAAATGCTGGCAAATACTCTTCTCAGCACAAGAAGAAAATCAATAATTGTTATTTTCAATTCTTCAATGCCCTGGCCTTGCAGACAAAGTCAATGTCTCCTCTTAAAATATCATCAGTCCTGCCATGTCCACTTGCTGAAAAGCAACACATCATTTTCACAGTCATAACAAGCCATAACACTCTAGCACGAGGTTACTGAATTATGAATAAGGCAGATTATTAGCCAATAGCTAAAGAAGTGTCCTTTCATTTTCACTTTTAACCCTGTTTTAGTTCGTCTATATTCAAAAGGGGCTTAGGTCTAGAGTTCTTAATTAATTCCACCAGGGGTCTTGTCAGAAAACTGAAATTATATCTAGAACAACATCTATTACACTTTAATTTTTTTCTTTACTTGTGCAACATCAGTTCAATATCGTATGTCAGCTTTGTGTCACTGGAGATAAAATTCTTCTTATTGGTTTCTATGAAAGCAAGAACAGTGTGGAGATCAAGAAACACCAATTACTTAACACATAATGCAAGGACCAGAAGACAACATAAGGAATTTGTGAATGACAGGTTCATAACAAACAAACAGAGCAACCTTGCCATATAACATACAATTGCTTGTGGAACTCATTGCACAAGATACTGCCAACCCCTAAGGGTTACCTGAGATCAGAAAGTGATTAAACACACTCATGGAGGATAAAATCTGACAAGGACTATCAAAAACAAAGATACCATCTCTGGTCCAGGAAGCAACTGAGCTCCAGGGAGCTGGAGGCTAAGAAAGTACATGAGGGAAATATTAATATATGCTTTATATGCTCATCCTGTTTTTGTACTATTCTGTAGGTGCTGGTTTCTCACTGGTGACAGGATCCTGGACTAGAAGGGCCTTTGGAGAAGTTATCTCTATGTTCCTATGTAGATGGGCCACGCATTTCAATATGCAGTTCTTACCAAACTTCCCAGCAATGCTTATGGAGATCTAGATGCAATTCTGCCAAAAGGGTGGAATGAAGGAGAAATACCACGTGAAATTAAAATAGGTGAAGGAGCTAATGTATCTTACAATTCAGAATCTTCCAAAGGCCTTTTCAAATGCTAAGTTGAAAGGACATAGAAACTGTGTCTATTGTTTTTCACACAACATAGTATCATACTGGGTCAGCCACATGTACAGGATAATTAATAAACTGTAGTAGTTACTGCATTACAGAGCGCTTACTCTTCCATGAAAGGATGATGAAGTGCCCTGGAGGTCAGATCAGGTAAGTGCTATAAAGAAGGTGATATGATACACATCTCTGATTAAAATAAATATCTCCTATCACAGAGGCAGAAGGAAAGTCAACTGAGTAGAAATCTGTAGCACTGAAAAGTAGTAGATCACAGCTGTCCAGTGTCCCAGTATGAAGTTTGTATGAATGATAAAAAGAAGTCTGTTCCTTTAAAATATCATTTGCTTTACTTCAAAGTGAGAAAAATTTCTAATGTTAAGCAATAAATGATAATCTAAGTGAAAAGAATGAGAGTATACTGTGTAAATTGAAAAGAAAGACAACTTCAACAGTGTATTTCAACCAAACCATGGGACATCTAGATCTGTTTCTGAAGGTGAGAATTCAGGACGCTGGTGAAAAAGCAGGGAGATGGGATTACTGTAAGCCAGAGCAGACTTGGCACATTGAAAGAGATAGCTTCTCCTTTCTAAAACACCTTTTATTCTCCTAATGTGCATATCAAATTATGCCATAGCACGCAGTTACTGATCACTCCAGCAGCAAAACTTGCAACTCAGAATATTGACCTCATGTGAAGTCCTGGATTTTGCTTTACAAGAGGTTATCACTGTATCACTTGTACCCTATCACTATTTCCATATCTGAGTGTCTGTCTGCTGGTTGTACCAGCGGATGAAAAGGGGTATCAGATACCAGCAGACAAGCAGATGGAACAACTCATGTTAAAATATTCACAGGCTCTGGGATGATCATCTACTGTTCAAGTCAACAGCAACACAATTTTGCAAAGCTACATTAAAGGAACTATAGCTATCTCCTTTCTGATTTTCAAAGCAAACTGTTTACAAAATATAGAATTCCACTTTTATAGTAATCCCAAGTAGCCTGAGCTACCAGGGTCAAGGAGGTTTTTAAAAAAACCCTGTGATATGCAGTGGAAAACTGGCCTCTATAAGTCTACATCAGTTGAAATCCTAACTTCCGATTGCATTTTTTAAATAGGGGGTTTGATGTGTGGTGTGGAGATATGGTAGCTGAACTGCACACACAGTATGAACGAGGAGCAGTTACTTAAGTGCAGACTCTGAAAGCCAAGTATCATACCACAAAAGCCAGTTCGTGTTCACTAGGAAATCTTTACTCCTGATGTCAAGTCTGAAGCTGTTTCTCAAATACTAGAGATCACAACCTTTTCCCATATTTTACTGAAAACCACTTTTTTTTTTTTTTTTTTTTTCAGATTTACTGTAAGTTAACATAGCATGTCTGGCTCTATCGGTCATGTCAAATTACATCACAGGAAAAGAGGGGAGCAACAGAGGCTTGTAGGTTTACTTCTCCCTTCTGAGTCACAAAAGTTTATATGCAATGTACACTGCATGTAAGCACCACAATTTTTAGTTGAAATGTCTCAGATATCCCAGTTCTTTGAATTTTGTTAGATAGCCTCTCCTTTTCTCCCCCAGATGCTAATAAACAAGGCAATGGCAAGGTCCTTGGCTTATTTTTCTTCTTTTCCGCAGTCTTGATGATGTTTTCTGCTCCTCACTTTTTCTGGGACATAATTTGTTTACATAAACTAGAAAACATGAGAAAAATTTCACTAAAATAGAACAGAAAAAAAAATCAGCTGTCTTACTTCCATGAATTCTAGTTTTGTCTCCTTTCTTGTACTACAACATCGTTCTGTGAGTTGAAACAGGTATTTTTTCTGAAATGTGCCACCATCAAGCAACACACAATATGATCATTAAAAATGCCAGTAACTGTTATTGCCAAAAAAAAAAAAAAAAAAAAAAATACAAAAAATTACCCATTCCTGGAGCTTGCAAAAATCTAAATTGTTCTTATCAAATTCATATGTTGAATTTGATAAGAAGCCATGATTAACATATTGTTCTTGGACACAAGAGTCAAAGTGTGGCCCAAGCCATGATGAAATCATTGTGTAGCTCTTGGCTGAATTTCATCACTGTTGCAAAGGGAGAATTTACACCAGCAGAGGGATTGGAACCACAAATTTGGTTTTAGGTTTTATTTTGGGTTTTTTTAATTCTTTCTTTTCAGTGCCTGTCTCTACCCCTCAGCACTGTCATTTTGCATTTGGAAACATTAAGCTGCATTGTGTATGCAATAGTTCCTGGAATTCACAACTGAGTTTGTTTAATACTAACACTGAGCTGTAAATTATGCCTGTGATGCTGAGGCATCTTTCCTTCTGCCTCTAAAATGATAATCTCTTGACATGCAAGCATTTACAGAAAGTGTCAGCCTAATAAGAAACGCCCCCCTAAAATTTTCCTGGGTGGGTCTATTCCCTGATGGCATGTCACCAGGTCAGCGGTTTGGCTTTCTGATATAAAGCCTGTTGAACATGCTCATTACTGGGGAATGATCCTGGGGAACAGAGGAATATCACAGCAATCTTTGAAAGGATTTAGGATTCTGAATCAGCACTGTTGCATTTCAGGTAAAGGATCTCCAAAGACTTAATAGATACAGATCCCATGTCACATCATGGATTGTGCAAGATACTCCTCATATCCTTCACCAAATGCTAGTGATGCATGGACAAAGGAAAGGAGGTGAGTGGGAAAGAAACTCACAACTACATCTGCTCTCCCTGCATTTCTAGCACCTATTTTCTAGCTCTCCAAGGGACCATTCTGGAAAATCTTCTACCTCCTCCTAGGATGAAACTACTTCTTACTATAAGCATGCAGCTCTGAGCTGCTTCCTTCCTCTTGTCTGGATGAATAAAAAACCTATGGAACATTGAGTCCTCTACTTGCTGCACTGCTGTACACCATAATTAATTCAAAATCAATGCATGAATGTAATTCTAGTTTCACTGCTCAAACAGAAGTAGGATCTACAGCAAAATAAGAACTCAAAGGTTAGATGCTCCTTTTTTGTTTGTTTGTTGATTTTTTTGGTGTGTTTTTTTTTTTTTTTTTGAGCAGGTTGAAATTTTACACCAAGAACTTAGGGCAGTAATTTATATTTTTTTGACATCTCTTATTGTTAAAAGTGCAGGTCAACCGTATGATCTTCAATATAAATCTTACATGCAGCATTTCCAGACTCCCAAGTTGCCTAGATGCAAGGAGGTCCTGGAGGCATTCAAAATAAGCCAAGAGGGAAATGAATGTCTCGTATTGTTAAGACAACATATTTCATTTTTTTTGGGGGGGAGGAGGTGTTCTGAAGGATTTGACAGTCCTGATGTTTTGGACAGTTCAGGAATACTTCAGCATAGGAGTCCACATCAATTTCTGTGAAAATCTGGTACTAAACCAAGTCACACTTAAATTAGGCAGTGTTTTTTTGACCTATGCTTCTGCAATGCCTACATGAACGAAGTCCTGATCTACACGAGGCTTCTACACACCCTTGCAGTACATACACATGATAACAACTTTTTTCCTAGCCACTTGAAAAAAATTACAAATGGGTTCATCGTAACAGCTGCACTTTAACTTGGTTATATGACAGTGTGTTTCTGTAGCCCCAGTACTGTTCGTGAGTCCTTACTTCAGAGTGTCTTACATCTGCTTCAAGTGAAAACTTTTGAAATAAACTTTTAAAGTTATGCCACTTTACAAAACCTTTTGGACGTTTAGGGTGATCCACACAGAGTATTTTCAAATGCACTTGATGTTGATATTAAAATGTTACGCATTTCAGGCCTTAGTATACAGTTATCTTTGTTTTCTTGCCAGACAAATCTATTATTCTCTCTGTGTATTAAGCTGCCACTTTCACCTAACCCTGTATCCTGGCCATTGTGCTTATTTACATTGAAAACATCTCTGAATCTTGTATCCATTAGGACAGTTTCATTTTATGGTTCATCTTGGCCCACAGTAAGAGGGTGGTCTTGGCCTTTCCATTAGCTTTGACCCCATACTTACGCTGAAGCCCCATTTTGTTTTCCTTTCCTCTCTACTAGATAGGAGTTCCCCTTCAAGACACTTCAGTCATTGACCTGGCTAAGAGGCTTTTGTTAACAAAAAACAGATGCATGACTAAGTTCTCTCCAGAAAGGAACTTCTATCATCCTACCATAATGATTTTGAGTTTAGAAAAAACTTCATTCTCAATGAGTCAACACAAGTCAACAGACCAATTCTCAATGAATGCCCCAGCCTTCCATGATATCTTAAGTGAGTGTTTATACAAGTCTTATGTTTCTTTGGCTATCAATGGCTAGCTAAAGCTATGTAGCTGAACTGTGTATTTGATCACTTTAATTTGCTTTTCAACTCTTTTGAAGGCTTTGCATAGTTATCCCTGTACAAGTGATTTGGTATTCTACTGCTGAGAACCATAAACTAGGTAGGGAAGAAACAGGATTAAAGGAAGATCATGAAGACTCCATCACAAAATGTGTGTCACTTAATTTTGACATGTTGCTTACATCTAGTCACATAGAATAATATTTATAGCATGAGAGTAAATGCCCTAGTGTGTGGTGTCCCTGCCCATGGCAGGGGGTTGGAACTAGATGATCTTAAGGTCCTTTCCAACCCTAACTATTCTATGATTCTATTTAAGTTGTACTGAGATCTCACTGCTACGGCCAGTATGATACCTTTGCTGGAAAGCAAGAGATGCCTCCAGTTTTCTGTGGGAACTGTTGAGCTAGGGAAATAGTCAAATGGGAGTTAGTCATCTGAAACCCAAAAATAATGCTACGTCTACTTTCTCTGCCTGTTTTGCAAAGGTAACTATGAGTACCATATTTGAGCTCATAGAGACCATGATTATATCAGACAGGAATTAAGTCTGACAATTCTTGAACAAAATTCAATTAAATTTCTCACTCTTTAAGGTCAGACAGCTACCCAACATTTATGTCCCTCTGTGACAGGTGTGACGCAATAATGGCAGAAGGAAGTTATTGCCTCGAAGACTGTCTTGGCTCTAGACAAAGTCGGGGAAAACTTTCCCTGTTAAGCAAACTGAATATGGGTTACTTCCCCTGATGGGCACTTTTTCAAATAGGGACCTCTTTAGGCTCAGCAGCAGCACTTTAATGAAGAAGCATCTACTAAACAAAACAACACAACAGCCTAGCCCTGGGATATGGGGAAAGAAATCAAGATAAATACCAACAGAAGAGAAAAGAGGGTGAGGGGTTGGGAGGAGCATGGAAAGCGAACAGGAGCTGAGGAAAAAGCAAAATAGTCACAACCATAGACCAGGGCATACAGGAATGTATGACCAGTCAGACCCCTATCTCTTGCATCTCAAATAAGCAAGCACACAAGCAGCCATGTGAGCACCATCTCCTACGTAACCCTCTTACATACTGCACTCAGTCCCATATGGAGGGGCTGAAGCCTGAGAAGACTCTTTCAGCCCCAGTCTTTCATGTGCCTTTCAGCTATTTTGGTAAATACCCAGTACCATTAACAACCTCCTGCATAAGGGGACCTATGGTTAAAACACTGCCAAGTTATGAGAAGTCTCAACCCTTCTCTGCTTCAGGGAAAGAATGCAATATTCAAAATGACACTGCTGAGAATAACACAATATTCAGATACTAAATATTATTTCACCTTTTACAGCATGTAGGACACAAAAACTGTGGCATCCTTTTCATTTGGTTTTCCTCCATAAGAGAGGGGTAGGGAATAAAAGAGTAAGCAGAAATGGAAACTTTTCTAAGAAAACAGAGAGACAGGTTTCTGCTGCCCTGAAGGACCCCATAGGCCCTTACTGATAGGAGACAAGGTAACTTCTACTGACTCCTGGGGGATTTCATAGGTTGTGAGCAGCTGTCAGAAAGCTCTGATGAAACTGTGATTTTCATCTGTCACCACCAGAAATAGGGCTGTCCCTGAAGGTAGGCAGCACAATCTCTTGGGACAAGCCTGTGGACTCTCCTTAGGTGAAACTCAGGCAGAGGTTTGGAGAAAGACCTACAGCATGCAGACTGACCCCAGATTTCAAGGGGTCTTGGGTTTATGTCTGCCACCACAGGGCGAATTAATGCATTTGTGTTCTGTCTTGCAGGAGAGCACAGGTTTTGGTTATCCTGCGTTTGCACTAGATACTTCTACAATGTCTAACACTGGACCAAAGATTCTTTACCATTCCTATCCATGTCCTTGTCCTCTGAGAAGCCTAAGCTGAAATACACAACTGGAAAGTTCAGTACCTGTAAATATCTTTATTATTTATGTCCAAGGCTTATATTCTGTCCAAGGCTTTAACAGAAGGGTGAAATTAATCTCTGTGGGGCCATGCCAAGGCCATGCTGTAGAAGTTGCTCATGATGGTCTCTGCTGGAGGGCAAGGGAAGAACTTTTATATACTTTCTGCTGATTATTAGCACTGGGATGGATGCCAATCACTATATTTGCCACAAATTCATCTCCAGAATAAGTAATTTTAACATGATATAATAATGGGAAAATCTTGTTATCATTAATATTATCCAAACTTTTCCTATTTAAAGGTATTAAATGTAATATTTGATATATACTATAATATACTATCACTATGATAATACTATAAAATATATATATCATGATAATACTATAAAATACTATCGCTATTAACGTTAACAATAACTAAGAAAGTGAAAAATGCACTAACTTAAATTACAGCTAAAGCTGCCATCTGTAAGCATAAGCTGGAATGCAGGTTCTAGGATTCAACCTTTTTGTACTATTTGAAAGAAATTGATAATATTTTTATATTGCACAATACTAGCCAGAAGTAGTCCATGTGACACTCAGCCCTAGATTTGTTTGTTCTGTATTGCCAATATAAAGAAGAGAGAATAGTTATCTCTGTAGAGGAAGAGATGGTTGTATTTAGTCTAAAGACTGACAGAAGAATCACAGTAACTTTTGACTTTTTTAGCATGTATCAGAAGCAGAAGATTGTGAGAATGAGACAAACAGAATAAAACTCAACAACACAGGAGAAAAGTTCACTTTTACTTCTGGACTGAGAATGTCTCCCTTCAAACTTCTCTTACCCAAGAAATCCAAACTGATTTATACGAACTTCCTCCTAGGCTACCTACAGTAGCCTTGTTAGTCTATTCAACAAAATCACAGTGGTCAAAAGGCAGTTCTGCTCCTTGTGAGAATTACTGGTATTTTGAAATGCTTTTGATTCTGTGTCAGGCAAAAGTACTGAACATTTTCACAAAATGAAATACTTAGAACAGTTTTGAGAGAGAAATTGCAAAACGAAAAATATTGGTGTTTTCCAGCTAAACGAATCAGCCAGATGCTCCTAAAAGATTTTAGTTTGAATGGAAACTTAAACCAAAATGTACTCAGATAATTAAAAATAAAATGTGAATGATACTCAATTTAAGTCACATATTCTACAGCATGGTTTTTCGTATTACACCTTCTTCAAACTGGTTCTGAAATGAAACAAAGACCTTCAGAGGTCTCTTAAGAAAAATCTCAGCAGTGTCTGCTTCTGGAGGGCTGGAGGGAATATTATGCATTTAGAGGGCAACTTGCTGCAGGGAGCAGCACCTCCTTGAGTATGAAGAAGCCTAACATTCAGGGGATTCCCAGTGTATTTCAGGCACTGGGTGCTTTGGCACACTGACAGGTTGGCAGGGCCATGATGCAATACACTACTCCCTTAAATTATTTTGATTATCACTTCTAGGAGTAATTCCTGGAAGAACTCTTCCCCTGCTCAAAACTGCTCCATGTATAACTTAGATACTCAAGACCTGCACTGACAGAAGGCACATGTTATAGAGAATGCACAGGCAAAAACAAACAGAAGGCACATGTTATAGAGAATGCACAGGCGAAAACAAACAAAGCTTCACATGAGATCAATAAACTATGTCTTAAAACAACTGGATCCCAGATAAAGCACTAGAACATGCTCTAAGGAGAAAAGATATATAGGAAAGTAGAAGGATTATCTTACAGGCTAAACAGAAACAAGCCACAACAAAATGATTAATAGGCAAATCCTCCTGAAATTTCTCTAGGCAAATTCTTTCCATGAACAGTGAAATGGTGGAAGAAAGTGATCAGCAGTTGTTAAAAAGAAAATAAAAGTCTGAAATAGCAGCAGCCAGTGTCAAATTAAGATACTTAGAATGTTTTCATTTTAGAGATTTAATATTTTAGCACATCTATATTACAACAGAATCAATCCCCCTAACAATCTCTTGTCACACTGCATTGTTTATTCAGAAATACTGCAAAACATTTAGAGCTCCTCTAGAGCTGCATAAAATACATGCAGCTTTCACTGAAATTGTGTCAGCCCAAGACAAAGTATTGCAACCATTTAACAGAACAGAAAAATAAATAAATAAACACAACTAAACAAAGAAAAAAACCCTCACCAAAAAAAACACAAACCACCAAAAAATACCCCACAAAACCACCCCCAAAAAATCAACCAACCAAAAAAAACAGAAAGACAAAAAAACCCCAACCAAACACCAAAAAAGATTAGGCCTAGAAATGAAGAAAAAGACGATGTCCAACAGAAATTGGATGCTCTACAGGAGGGGGCAGCATGTTTCTCGGCATCAGAGTAGTAATCTAGCAGAGCCCTTTCATCTGTTCCCATAAAAATGCACCCTGGTCTCCAAGCTGCATCTTTTCTAAAAGTCACATCCTGGCACCCACTACAAGCTAAGTCGCAGCAGAGAAAATACCGTATCTTCATCTGATTTAAGTTCCCATTCTCTTTCCCCTCTCTGCAGTTCTCCTGATGAATGGCATCTGAATGGTTTCATATGCACAGAATGCGTAATTCTTGTCCTTGTTTATGCCCAGCAGGAAATAAGGGACTTCCCTATTTTTGTGGCATTTAGCTTGCAGGGTGTGAATGATGCCAGAGAGCTCATCTGTACAACAGCAGGTATGTGGCAGGTGTGGTACCCTCTTTTCTGCCCCAGCCAGGGGCATCTGCCCTTCAGCTCCTGCCTGCTGTAGGAAAATGCCTGCAACTCCATCTTCCCCTGGTGTGCTGTGAAGCAGGGGCACCCTTACTGCTGCCTGTCTTTTCGAGCACTGCCTGCCACAGCAGCCATGGCCCTGCATACTAATTGGCACATTTAATGACTTTCTCCTGCTCTCCCCTCCTGTCTCCTCCTGAGCTGCAGTCTGGGAGCAAAGGAGCCCCGCTGCCATGGAAACAAAGTCTCCCAGCACCCTGAACCTGCCCTACCAACCTGTGGAGAAGATTCCGGTAGTGAAGCTCAAAAAAGGGGATGCCCGAGGGTACGTAAAGGCGGAGGAGTAGGAAGGGATAAAGCTGACTGTGGTTGAGTGGATCTGGGCTGTTCTGCCAAGGCACTGCACAAGCTGAGCATATACCAGGCATAACAAAGCAGACATTCAGGGGAAATAAAAAAAAAAAAAAAAAAAAATTAAAAAAAAAACCCCAAAAAACCAACCAACCAACCAACCAAACAAAAAAACCTTCTAATACCTGCATTTTATTCCCAAATGTTCCAAATGCTTCCCAACCCACTCCCTCCCACCCACTTACACTCTAGATCAAATACCCCATATGCATACACAGGCCATCTCACCAAAGGGGTTTTGACAATCACAAATATGATTCACACACCAGAAAAATGATGACAACTATAAATATGATTCACACGCCAGAAAAAGTGCTGATTATGGTGAGCAAAAGGTTCAAGGGGGCCCCAAGCCCTTCACAGCACAAGCTGGCAAAGGACAAGCCCCTGCCTAGGCAATAAAGCTGCGATCCCATGCCCAGCCTTCCATTCCTGACTTCCTTTCTCAGGCTAGCCACAGGACTGCAGTCACATGAAAACGCAGCCTTTGTGGCACTGTCTGTGTGCACGGAAACCTTTTCTGGGCAGGCACCTTCTCCAACTCCAGCTCTCTATCCAAAAATATTCTGGACCCTGCTTCAGGCTGTGTAGAAACGAGAACTCCACTTTTGCCTTCAGTTCTGCCTCCTGGGGATTTCTGGGCATATCATGGGGATGAGTATGCACTTAAATCTGAGTTAGCACCCAAATTTCACTGTCAGACACCATCACTACATCCAGTCTCCTTGTAAGCTTTCAGGCCAGTAATGGAGAATCTCTTTTGGTGTCTTTTTTCTAATCAAAGTTCCCCATGACATGATTTATTCATACAGGGAGCCCTCAGAAAGTCATTATCTGGCATGCTTACAAAAATACACAAATAAACAAAACAAGGATAAAAAAAATCCACTGGATCAGCACTTCTCTGAAGACTAGATGGAGCTGATTATGTCCCAGGCAGACTCTCTCACGCAAGGTACGTGCCAAATGTTTCAACTCTCATACCTGTCCCATCCACTTGAATTACCAGCTTAAAGCTGGAAATTTTACTTCAGATTCAAGTCAGTGGTGAAAGGTTTTGGAGTGGAAGCATCTAAGACACCAAACAAATGCCTTGATTGGTACTGCTGTGAGGCAGGTGAGTCTACTGCAGCACACGCTTTGGAGTGCAGTGAGATGGGTCTTAAGCATGACAACTAAGGACAGAGATATTCCTCTTTGGCTAAAAAGGGAAACTTTGGGAGAACAAGGTGAAGTTTGCTTGGATTTTTTTCCATTGGGGACTCTGTGTTCTTGCAGAATTCCCACTGACTTGGAGTGCCCCATATAAACCTCAGTGCACTAGGTCTGTCACACATGAGCTGCTACTACAGCACAAATTGGTGCATAAAAGGTGAAGCTCAGAAGGAGTGTTTGCAAGCTGCTTACAAGAATGCCTAACCTGAGAGAGAAATCTGATTTACAGGGTTTGCAGCATTTGTGTAAGCCTCCACTCCCACACAATTGAGAGGGATTTTATTAGATAAAAGATAAAGTTTGAAACAGAAAATGTTAGAGGATTATAGGAAGGGGAAAAGCTTTTTTTTTACAAACACACAGAGAAGCTGTTAATGTTACTAGGAATGGCATTCACCTAAGTCTGAAGGCATACAGGTGTATCACTATCATTAAAAAGAGCAACTATGCCAGAAAGTTGGTAGAAGCATGGACAAAACCAGTCTGTCTGAATCTTTCTGAGCAGAGTGGGAAACAAAACTTCTGTAGGAAGTGATCTCACTCTACCAGTTCAGTGGTGTCCCACAGGGAGCTGGGATGAATGTGAGCATAGATGATCCAGCAGGCAAAGCATATGTGGATTTTCAAAGCACCTTTGATAAGGCTCTACATCAAAGGTTATTAAAATCACTAAGCTGCTGCAAGGTTTAGAAAAGTCTTTTTATGGACTGAGGGTTGGTTAAAGGACAAGAAGCAGCAAGCAGGACTTCAAGGTCACTTCTCAGGATAGAAAGGAGACAGTAATAGAGTCCCCAGAGGTCTGTGTCAGGACCAGCTACATTCAACATCTTCATTAAGAACTCAGAGATGGGAGGTCATTGCCAATTAGTCAAAGTGTGGGAGTGATACTAAGTTCTTGGAGAGGCTTTTGAGAGTGGGATCTCACAAAACAGAGAGAGCCGGCAGTAGACAAGGTTCAATGTGATTAATTACATGTGTGACAAATAGGTGTAATAGCCCACTAACCTATGATTATACCCAGCACTGGCAGCTACAGCTCATGAAGAGATTTTGAAGCCACCTCTGACCTGAACAGCTCAGTGAGCAGCAGCTGTCAGAAAAACTCAGGACACAGAGCATCACTTGCTCAGGTACTAACAACACATCACAGGGCATAATTCTGCCACTTCACACAGCCATAAGCCCCCTACGTACCTTTAGTGTTTTCTGCAATTCAGGTCTTCTCAGCTCAAAGAGGGTATAATGTAGTTGGGGAGGCACAGAAAAGGAGAACTAAAATGCTAAAGCTGAGGCTTAGAAAACCATTAAAGTGCTGGATAAAGTGAGGTCAACCAGCAACAACTGCAGAACTGTTATTAGCAAAGTCTGAAATACTGTAACAAGAGAAGACTCAGTGAAATTAGCAGGAGAAAAGTTCAGTAAGTATTTTTTTACATAATGGGTATTAAACTTCTAGAATTTGCAGCCGGTTACGAAGACAGAATGAAGATAGATACGAAGATATGTATCAGAAGGTACAAACAAGGGTGAGACAAATCCATGAATAACTGGTTCATAAACAGATACTAATGTGAACTGGCAGGAATGCACCCTAACATACCTCGTCCATAGATTCTGGATTCCATAACAGCATAAGAAAATGGCCACAAGAAATGGCCAGAGATAGGGCAGATAGCTTACAAGCAAAAGTGATTTACACTTAAGAACAGGCTCAGTCATTTCTTAGAAAGGCTGGAGAGTCACATGCATATTTGATCTTGCTTGGCCAGGTCAGGCAGATAGGGTAGTATCTGCCTTGTCAAAGTGAATTAGACCAGAATGCTGAGCCCCATGTATCTACGAGATCTCAAATTTTGAAGGCTGGACCAGTTTGCACCTCACTTTACTGCTTACTGTTCTGTATCACATACATTTGACAGCTGGAGTGCTGGGCTAAACCTTCGATTTTGGAAGGAAATGAAAAATCTCCCTTGCACGTTGAATTAAAATGTAATGAAATGTTAGATCTTTAGCATTTCACAAGTCCTGGAGGGTTCAGTTTCTGAGCAGGCAACCATGCTTGTGGGTAGTGGATAAAGACAGAGAGATTTGTGAATACTTCATCAACACAACTGATCACATCTTTGCATTTGGTTCATTTTGGTTTGGGTTTCTTTTTTGGCTTTTGTTGTCATTGTTGCTGTCCTGGAGTGAAAGATTCCAGCTCCACTAGCAATCTAAATATGCATTACGGAAACCATTTTAATTACAGGATCTAATAATGTTTTTTCCACAAAACTTCTGTTTAATTCTGCACATTTGCTAGACTGTGCTCAGCAAATGAGGGAACTGTTAAATATTTCTTCTTAATCCCATCAGTCAGTGATGCCTAACTCCTTCCACATCCAAATTTATGCAAATGGAACAGCCCCTCGAAATGTGTCAGCAATGGGTGTTGACCATGGAAGGTTCAAACTGCAGCAGACACATCTGCTGATCTACCTCACTAACTACAGTGTCTCTGAACTGCTATATTAAGATGGGTCAGCACCAGAACCAAGCTCCAGCACAGTGGTTAAAGCAAGCCTCTTATCTCTTTGCTGACTTTCATAAGGACAGATACTCATCCCAGTTGTGGGATGCCCAAGAGAAGGATACACTACCTTGGTAGAGAACAGTGGGAGAGCTGTGGCAGGAAGGAACATAGCCCATGTTTCTCCAGATACTCATGCAGGAGCCAAGCCCTTCTCAGCAGTGTGCTGGTGCTGATTGAACAGTCATGCAAGTCCAACCTTATGCAGTGCAGTGAAGTCTATGAGGACCTTTTATGTTAGGAAGTGTTTAGCAACCCACCCCCATAATTAGTCTTTCATCAAAGCAAAAGAAAGTATTGAGGTGCAGGGCTGGAAATTGCAAGTTGTGAGCTGAATGACAGAGCAATTCTGGAAGGACAAATAAACTTCTTGTTTTGTTTTTGTTTCATGGGGGTGGGGGATTTGCTATTCATAGGGTAGTAATCTTGAAATAGCTGCCTGCTAATAACTATTATTTAACTTGCCTGCCCCCTGAAGCCTCCAGACTCCTTTTAAATTCTGAGTAGTTGCTCTGTAAAAGGCAGAGGATCATCCTATATAATTAAAATTACAGCTGCAGACAGATACTCTCAGGGATTTCCATATGAAGCAAAAGCTCAACTGCCACCCTGGAACTTGTGCTTCCTGCTACTCAAGGCTCCCAGTGCTTGCAGTGAAGAGCAAGACCAGCACAATGAACCCAGTTACCTGATGGAAGTCAAGCAACTGATCTTGGTGCTATTCAACCTTGTACCACCTTGAGCAACAGAAGAGATGATGAATCATTAAGTGAACTTAAGGCAACTTTCACTGGTCCCTTTCTCACAAAAGACTCTTTTTTTCTAGGTGCTGTAGGGAAAGGTGTAGTGAGGTAAAACTGCTCATCATTTTTAGAATAACAGGCATAGGTTCATTTTACTACATCTTCTGCTATTATATCTAACAGGAAAACTAGTCTGTCCATTTCCCATTTCCACCATGAAAGGCTTGGGAACAATGCCATATGGGTATCCTGTTTGTCAGATCAGTGTTGGGCTGCTGCTCCCTTCATCGTCATATTAGGGCACTTGAACAGCCCTCCAGAACTTGAAACCTCTAGACAGTGGCTAAGGTGGTAATGGTTCACGCTCCCTGTGAAGGAAGTTTGGAGCTAGGCATATAATATCTAATAATTAACGTAAAGAATCTGCGACACATTATAACTCAAGTGAGAACCTGGCATAATCCATCATGGAAGCCCCTGTGGTTTTACCACTTTGCTACCACTGTAGCTTTTTGACCTAAGGGGTAGCTTCCAGCCAGGGGTAACTGAAGGGGTAACCAGCAAGGATTGCAATAACCATGTCAAATAAAAGCCACTCATGCTTTTTAAATGGGTGGGGGCTGAAAAGATAATTTCAAATTGAAAAAAATGAAATGGGAAGAGAATAGAAAGGAGACATAGATGGAGTAGAAGAAAATCTGCTTGTATGTTTTCAACCTTTAAAATCTTCTCTGACTTTAACTAACAGCATAGGGAGGACACTGGGAAACAATAAGGTCAAAGCAATATTTGCTCTGCCTATGGTCAAACAGAAGCATCTGTAAAACTAAAACTCAACCTGCTTTTAATGTGGAGGGTTAAAGCCTAATTAAACCTAATCAAAATCAAGGGAGGAAAGTCTGCATATAGAATTGAAAAACAGATTTCCCCAATGACACAAACAGGATACAAAGTCAGGACTGATTTTCTGGTGTGAGAAGTTAAATGAGAAGCTAAAAGTTACAAGCAAAATTTGCAGAGCTACAGGCAAGTATTTTCATAAAAAAGAAACTTTTATCTTCAAAAATCTTTCCTTGCCATGAAAAATCAGCCACTTTTAGCTCTCGTTCACAAATACTAGTAACTCTTCTTGGAATATTCTGTGCGAACTAAAGATGGGATGAACAGATCCAGACAAAATGGAAGTATCTGTGCGTCAAAACTGCTACTCATGTTGACAATCTGCTGAACCAAATACTTCTGTTACAATCAGTAGTTTTGTTTTTTTATGTGCTTCAAGGTATCAGCTAAGAATTGTGAGGGGCATGCTGAGTCCTCTGGAACTCTTGCATCCTATCACATAGTTTGCCAGCATCACATCATTGTCTTCATAAATTGCATAATAAGACAGTTTTCTTCCCAGTTCACAGGCTGCAAAAGAATCTCATTCCTCTGATGGTGAGAAACTCCTTTTTAGTATCTTGTTTAAACTCTTTCGCAGACGGATCATACTTTTTTGTTCTTATGCAAGCATCGTCCTTTAGTTTAAATAGAACTTTTTATCACACTCATATATAGTTCTTTTAGACTCTCCTTCAATAAAAGATTTTAAGCAGGAATGCCCTGGTACTGTACTTCATTTTGGAGAAGTATTTCATCCTCCCTGTAACCAGGAAAAAAATGCTTGGGTTTCAGCCGTATTGTTTCATCAACACAGTTTGTTCAGTGGCTGCAGAAACACGTGTGCTGGTGCAGAAAAGTGAATAACAAGGGAATTAGTTGTTGAGATAGCAAGAAAGCAAGACCTTCTCTTTGGGCAGCAGGGCTGTCTTAATCTACTTGAAGAGTTCATTGAACTCTTTGTCTGCTATCATCAGTCTGTCCATATCCTGTGTTTTTCAAGGATCTCTCTTCTATCCCTGTTCCAGGTTTAGCCTTCATGTTCCAAGTCCCATTAACCAATTTTCCTATAACTTAATATGCAGCACTGTCCTTTCAAGATCTGAGGTCAAAACCTGATTTTGCTTCCATGCCAAACTAGCTCTCCTTCCCACACCATCAAGTCTGTAGTGGCAACACTTTCCTCCTCATTTTCTTTACATTTAAAAAGTCAAGGGACTGCCTCTTGTTTATTTCAAAGGTCTTTTAAAGTCAATCTCAAATGTTGGGGCTGTTTTTCACTTTTCACTATATCCCTCTTTCTCCATTAGCCTTTCTCTCTTGCGTGTTTTTGCTTACTTACAGTACTTATGAGGTGAAATCACAGACACTTCTGCAACCTCTTCTCCTGTGATTTAGAGGCATAATTTCCAACTACTTTCTTCACCCTTATTTAAATAAAATCCACCTTTCCACTGATCCTAATAACTACTTCCTTCCATTTCTCAGAGTTGACCCTCTGAAACAGCTGTAGCAGGACAGTAAGGAAACAGGTACTCCCCAAAATTTTGAGGTCAAAATTATTCTAAACCCAGCACTTCTGAGAATCCCAGGCTGTTTTAAAGTCCCTCACTATCCCTGTAAACCTTACTTACAGTAGAAAATCACACAACTACGGGTGCAGAGTAATTGCCTACTTGATGTAACTTGAAGGTTAAGCAGATCCAGATCTACTCCTTTTTTGTTTTCTGTTTTTTCTGGCTTTTATCTTAAAGATATCTACCAAGACGTTGTAAAATACTGCAAGACTAAAAGGAATAACAAGGAAAGAAGCATTTTTTCTGAGTGTGTTAACATAATGCTCTTTTCCATAACTAAGAGAGAACATGTAAGTACAAGCTACCGCTAAAGCAACTGGCTTGGACTTTCTGAGTAGCACAGAGAGAGAAGTGTACACCTCAGAAAAAGCAGCATTAACCCTGCTTCTGAATACCTTTGCAGCCTGCATCAAGTCCATGTCACAGTTTTAAAGCTGGCAGTGCCTGTAAACTAGATAGACCTTCAGTCTCATGTTGTAAGTGGGTCTGTATAAGCCTCTCCATGAAACTTTCTTGTATTTCAAAGTTTATGCCATTTTAACTGTGCTTAAAAGTGTATTTGAAGGGCTTTTTACTGCTTGCAGTTGAGCACAGGCTTCAGTTTCCTCCTTTTCTATCTAGTGTCTTATTCGTCTAACTAAAGCTGATTAGGACAGAAAACAAAAAGGTTAATACTGCATCATATGTTGGCAGGTACAAGCTGGCTTAGTTCCAAACACAGCATTTAGTCCTTCTCCCAAGTGTCATGGAAACATTTCTTGGAGAAAATTGTATGTTCTTCCAAGCATGATTGACGTAAAAGATCACAACTGTGTGTGTCTGTGCAAACAGGTAGGAGCTGTAAGACAGGTATTTTGGTTACTTTCAACATAACTCCCCTCTGCAAAAAAAATGGTAGTATTAATATTTTAAATAACATCTAAGCTTAGTTTTGCAGATCCAAATAGTATCTATTGGCTTTCTCCTGATGGGTACATTCCACTCACTGTGTATTGTCACTGAGCTTTATTTTAATGCTGTTATGCTTTTCCCACACAAGTACCCAACACTAGAATTTTTGGTCTAAAAAAATGGCTGATATGGCATGAGAAACCAGTTCTAGAATATGTGAGGATAATCAAGGAGCATGGAAAAGTCACTGGACTGAAAACTGCAAAATTCCTATTTTCTTTGCTGCTTTCAATGTAGAAGATAAGATGAGACATGCTGCCAAAATTCTGACATGAAATATTCAGCTCTATTTTGATCTCTCTTTTTTTCTCTGTGCCTTGTTTTGCTGAAGATGATTTAAAACTCTGCTTGCTGAATCCAAAAAAACAAACAGCTCATGCATATGATAGGCTGCCAAGAATGCAGGACCCTGCCCTTTGCTTAGCTCACAAGCAAGAAAAATCTCCTACAAGGATACTGCCAGCCAGCTATGCTGCAGTAAATCTCACCATCAGAAAATAACATAGGCAGAAAAATCAGCTGCAAAAGGACTGCATGCAGAGCAGTAACTTGCGAAGAACCCAGCTTATCAGCTAGCCTTTCAAAGTGACTTGGTGGTGACAGGCATCTGGTAAATCAATCTGGAAAGAATCTTTATTCTTCAGATAACACTGCATTTTTATTTTGCAGGATTGGGCTCAGGCTGCATGGGGAAGGTGGATGACAAAAACATTAGAACAAATTATTTGTAATCGTCGTGTCTGTCGTTCATGTTGCCTCTTCCCCCCCCCCACCTTCTATTTATATTAGCAGTAAAACAATCCCAATGCTGATATGTTATTAAAAAATATCTAACAATATATTTAATGAGCAGTTCTTTCTTCCGAAAATTCTATTATCAAAAAAAAAAATGAAAAGAAAATGAAAAAGAAAAGAATGATTTCTTTGCCCTGATAAGATTTTTCAATTTCTGTGTACACCATTAAATTCAGATTTACAAAGACATAATCTTGCAAGTCATAAAATAATTTGAAGGACTCCCTTTACGTACACACCTTGGAATGGACTAAATCACATTATAAAGTAATCTTCTGAGTGTGGCTTAGACTGCCTTTCATTTTATGTATCAGTTGAAAACAACTTACATTTCCAGCAAAATATTTGTTTCCTTCATGGTGTGGCAAGCAAGGGTTGGATCACAGGCTGATGTGTTTGGGTTTTTTTCACCCTTTAGATATAGCAGGGAACATGGAAGTGAAAACAGATGTAAAGCCATTAAAAATTTGAAATTAACAAGGATAAAGGCAAAAATCCTATTCCCAGTGATGTCAACACCAGTTTGCCCATGGCTCTGGAGGTTAGACAAGAATATGTACCAGTGTCTTTATGTCTTCTATAAAAAATGTACAGGCTGCAAAACTAACTGCTTAGATCATATTCATGAATAAAAAACATTGTATTTTGTGCTTTAAGGTATCACATTCTCATCTATAAGATGCGAGCCTATATCTCTAAATGGCTCTTAACCTATTTTATATTCAATAAGTACTCTGTTATTACAAAGGCTTGTTATTGTGTGTAGATGTAGATTTGCAGACTTTTACTCTATCAAAAGTCTTGCACTACAGGTCTTCCTTAAAGTCTTGACTTCTAAACTTGTGATTATGTGAATAATTGAAATGAAATTAATTTTAAAATGTTCACTCCCAGGACTTACAGCTGTGGAGAAAAGCCTGAACACAGCTATGTAGGGTAGAGGAGTAAAGTAGGATTTGATGAGCTTCAAGTACCACAGGTGACTACCATTTTAATCTTCTTTCCAAGTGTATCCATCTCTACCTTGAAACTAGCTGGGCTTCTTCGTGATCTGCTCTGCTTCCACTTTTCCAGATTTACTTCTGACAAAATTGTCAGTTACACTTTCAATCACGCCAGTGCACAAACATTTGTGTCTTAAATAATAACAACCTTTTGCTTGAATAGCTCTCCAGCCTCCTGATTATACACATCTTGCCCCACTATATTATTTTACAGAATCCGGTATCTGTTTGTTTAAGAATTAAAGCTGTTCTGAGTTGGTGCATAGGGAAGTGATTAAACTAATGATTTAATAATTAGAACTAGCAAAGTTGTAGCATTCCTGGTATGGAAAAAAAAATGGCAGCACATGTATTTTCTGTAACATTGCTGAAAATGTTGGTCTCACCTACATCAGCAAAGATATAGATTCCTTAAAATCCTTGCTAACCATTCACTAGTTGCCCCCCTAACCTGGGGCCTACCACATCACTGTTCTTCATGAGTCAACTCTGAATAAGGTGGTTTAGACAAACTCCTCAGAAGTAAAATCTCAAAAAGAATTCTGATTTCATTCGTTTTGCTACTAATCTGGATGGGTTTCAGCCAGTTTTGCAGGGTTCCTGGTCACAAAATGCATACAGGAATGTAGCTCTGAAAACAAAAGCAGAACTCATAATTGTCACAAAGGAAAAGAATGCCATAGTAAGTTAAAAGAATGATTATGGCTGTCAAATCAAACGTTAAAATACAAATTAAAAACTAATAATGTTTATCAGCGAAAAGAGAAGATGTAACTTGAGCAAATTATGCTTCTACAGGCTTTAAACTAAGGCTCACTTATCCAGTGTACTAAAGTTTCAACCAACATAAATGTGAATAAATATAAAACATAAATATGAGAATAGCTTGACAGGAGAAAAGGTAACTTTTCTATTTTGATGGAGAACAACACAATGATATAAGGGAATAGTTTTGAAACTTCATTTGCATCACCTCTTATGGTTGGTACCTCTATCTAAGCATTTCAGTGGGTCTGATTCTGCTCCCAAACCAAAGACACGAGACATCAGTATTGCAATATCAAGCCCTGGATGAGGTGACCTGGAGAAAAGAGGTAGGAACCAAATGTACAACAAATGCAATGCATTCAAGCACCCAAGGGCAGGACAGCAGCTTTACAAGGATACTGTTAAGGGACAAATAAATAGTAATTTCTGAGAGTGACTTGAAGGTTATTAGATAGTTATATTTCTTGAAAGCATTTTAGAGCACTGAGAAGACTGAAGTGACTTCCCACTCATGCGGCTTTTCTTCTGCAGATTTGTTTACCTTCCTGATGGATACAGAAGCATTTGAGTCACCACAATCTTTTATTTCTTTATTTATTTTTAAAATCTCTCCTTGATATCATATGCGTATTCCCTCGCGCACCTGAAATCAGACCTTCGTTTCTTCCTAAAATCAGGACATGGATAGAAATATGACAGCATTTTATAAGTGTTTGGCTCCATTTTTGCAAGACTAGATTAATGCAAAGCCAAGATATCTCTGAAGTCCAACTACAAAGTTCCTGAGTCTGCAAGATGCAAAATCACCTCAGTCCTGGGATCCTTGCCTTTTGGGAAGCTTGAAAAGCTGCTCCTGACAACTTGTCAAAAAGTTTAGTGCTGTTCATGATGTCTGATACTGAAAAGGCTTCACAAAGGCATTCACATTCCAACTACAAAGGCAACCTAAAGCATGTCCATACTCTATGTCGGTGATACCAACAGACTTGGATTGACCTGAGTCTTTGTTAATGACTTCCTTTCCCCTCCATATTGGAATGCAAACATACAAGCTGCCTGGCTGGACAGCTTCTCCATAAGATAGCTGAAGGACCCACAAAGCAATGAAGATCTAAATGACCCACACAATGCTTCCTTTGTTTCCCGTTTCCACTCACCATCACTAGCTTTTTGCTATGCACGCACCAACTTACTGTGCCAGCTTTCTAGGCTGTGCTCTATACCAGCTGATGCTGGCTTCTCATCTCCTTGATCCATGCTGTTGCTCATAGCATTTCATAGTCTAATTGTCTAGTTCTTCCTTTCCATGCTTCCTGAGTTGTGTGGGCCAAAAGACTGCCCATTGTTCTTTGGGCCCAGGGAAAAGAACATGCATATTTAGGAAAACTGCCTAGCAACTGCTTTCCTTATTGCAAGGAGAGAAGCCATTTGCATAAGAAACCTTCCAGCTGGAAGCCTGCAAAAATACTCTGCTGGAAGCTGATTTTGTGACCAGTCCCCAAAGGAGAACTCCTGTTTAGTCCTGCTCCCTCTGGGTGGCCTTTCCGTGCTGTCCCCACCACCAGTGGGGGCAATGGTGCAGTAGCACAAGGTGCACAGTGCTCTGCAGCAGCCAGGAGCTGCCGCTCCCATTTCTGACTGTGCTCGCAGTGTTCCCAGGGATCCTTTTCTCATTTTGTTTCCACATCATCTTTTCCTCACACTGTGTGCATCACACATTACAAAGTCAGCAGCTTCAGCTGCTAACCTTTGGAGTTGTGTCACTTGCTTTGCAGATTTCCTGCTGAAAGTGACAATCTGTATCACTACTGTGGAGAGGGAGCTCCAGATAGTTACACATGGTTCCTACCCACAATTACTGAATGGTATTGACGGTCCACACAGTGACCTGGCCCAGGAAGAAAAACTCCAGAAATCACTTAATCATTTCTCTTGCTATTCTATTCCTGGTCTCTAGAAAATGTTGGCTGTAAACTTTTAATTTTCTAAAGCCCTAAACAAAACATTTGCTCTAGTAAAATCAACAGAAAAAAGCCTCCACCAATATACCAACTACAATGAAGCATATTGCAAAAAAGTGCTGGGATTGAGGACATGGCTCTCTTACGTGCTAAACATCTAGACAGCGGTCAAATCATTTCACCACCTGCAAAAATGGTTTTGAAGGGCTGTGCTGCTACTCAATGGAATGAGCTGCTTTCGATCAGAGTTCTGCAAAGTGCTCCAAATTGCAGCTCATAAAGCTAATTACAATGTGTGAATCATTGCTTTCCTGCAATTTATATCCATATGTGTGGTTATTTTTGAGAATGATTCAGTTTTGTATATATAATTTTAAAAGGACTTTTTAAGTTAATGAACATCTGTGCTAAGAGCCCCTCAACAGAAAAGCTTGTGTCAGCCACCGGTGATGCTGACTGTGTAAACTTCCTGCTATTCTATAGGCGTAAATATGGATCCCAAGGATCTTACTAACTGCATACAGCAGGAATAACCCCTCTGAAACAATTCTGTTAAAGTCCTTTAAAAATGGGGTTGGAAACTCAAAATTTTCAAAATTTTCATCCATTTGAAAATTGTAATGATCTGTTTTATAACCAAAATGGGATCGAAGAGTAAATTCTCAAAGCTTCCAATAAAAGCAAACAGAGGGAAAATTTCCATTTAAAATTTCCCAAAGACACTTTGATGAAGTCTTTGATTGACATTCTGAGCTCTTAGCTATACGGGGTTCAACAAAATTTCTGCATTTCCTGGTATATGTTTCTGGGTGTTGCTTCCTGGCTGAACTTATTTTCTCAAGATGAACCTACCTCTTGACATCCTGCATAAGAATCTCACTTGTGGGGTGGATTTACAAAGGAATAATTAGACACACAAATTCAACGGGTAATCAAGTAACCGGTCACAGAAGCAAGGTCACACTGCTTTAGTTTGCCTTTTTAATCAGCTCTATTTTTCAACCTAGTCAGTATATTTTTATGTTTCTGCCCTCTCTACACTATTTGATCTCACCAACTGAAGGAGAATGTGCTCCAGAAGCAATGGAACTAGCTTCAGGTTTGCACATTTCATGTGAGAAGAGGATTAAGTCTGGCAAAACAAAGTATGTCACAACCTCAGGGCTGAAAATCTCATTTTCTATATTACCATCTTGTCATTAACCCTGCAAGATGGAGTTTAGTAAGAGCTCACTTCTAAATGCAGCACACTACATATGTTGGACATCTGATGTTCCTTCTCCTAGCACCAACATGGAAAACCTTCTTGGACTCCCCTGGAGTCCCCCTGGATTCATAGGACCAATGACAGTGAAAACAGGTGGAAAAAGAACTATAAGACCAGTGACATTGGTGTCCTTGCCCATGGAAGTGGGGATGGAACTAAGTGATCTTAAGGTCCTTTTCAACCCTAGTTATTCTATGATTCTATTCTATTTTAAGGGCCTTTCCAATCCTAACCATTTTATGATTCCAAGACAAGAAAACTTCACTTGGGAAGTGACTACATCTATAGCCATGCTAAAAATGATGGGCTGTAGAAGCTTGAGACAAAGATGAATTTGGTCTCTGTGTAGAACTGAGCAGGGCAGAAAGCTGCAGTTCCAGACAAAACACCAGCAGTCAGGGATGTGTTAAGTAAGAGCTGAGGAAACAGCATGCTTCCTGCACGCAACAGAATATACTCTGGCAAGGGCAAATGGTTACAGGCATCAGGCCATGTTGCTAATCCTTCATCATCAGGATAATGCCGTGTCCCAGTGCCTTGCAAATTTTTAAAGGCTGACACTGTGCTGACCTTTAGGAAGCTCCTAAAACCTCTCTAGAATCATTAGGCCTAATTCTGCATGTGATTATGTTACTTTCAATTCAGAGTTAGTGCACTGACTTCAAGGCAGCTAACTCAGATCTCTCTAGCTGGCTCACTATTTCCCATATTGTTTCCAGTTGCATGAAATCATCTGTGCACGTCCCCAGGGCTGTTGGAACCCTCTGCCCTCCCCAGCACTACACATGACGCAATGAGCCTCTGACGAAGGAGGAAAGCCGAGAAGTCCATGTAGGGAAGCAGATAACTTCCTTTTGAGCAATGGATGCAAAAATAGCTGCTAATAAAAAGCCTTCAAACTGTGCCTTCAAACTGTGACAATTCAATACACACACCTACGAGGATGCCTTGACAAGCTGCTTGACTTCTCAGTAACTCTTTCTTGTTTTCTTTAGTGCAACCTCCTCCAAACTCCCACACACAGGTATTCATCTCTGTAGTGACAGCTGAGACCTGCAGGTGTTTGCTGCTATTGCCCTTTTAGAACAGACAGACACTGGTTGCAGCACTGTAAACATTTGTTTCGCTATGCTTGCCTGGCTAGTTACAGCCCAAATAATAATAAACCAGCCTTTTCTTTTTTTAGCTCCTTGCTGTCATGCATTAATTTCCTTTGCAAATAGGCATTCAGTACTGGAAATAGCTTAAGCAAGATCACTCTCTGTTGATTATTTTACTAGCACTATCTTTTAGCAAATGAAAGTCACCAGAAAAGTGTATTATGCAGTTGCCAGAAATACAGCATTCTCCAGTATTATGCTCACACATGAAGGAAGGACTATGCCTAGCGGGCAAGCTGCTATGCCATTCCAGTATTCTAATACCAATGTTATTTCACTGTGTTCAAACTGCTACTTTGACTTTGTTAAGCAACAATGGAGATCAGACTTGGGACTGTTTGCTGAGGACTGTAATACTCCCAAGGGTAAAAACGGTTCCTCAAACAATATCGTGACCTTTTTATGTTGCAAGAAGGTCTGAAAGCTGTGTATTTTTAAAATTGGCCTGGAATAGCAAATTGTGCAATCCTCAGTTTTTTTGGAAGTCTTCCTGGGAGGCTAAGAAGTGTAATAACTTCACACATCTCAACTGAAAGCGCATGGGAATTCAATGTTTTAAAAAGATATTTTTTTCCCCAAAAACTCACTTAATGGTAACATAAAAGATGTGATCAAGAAACAAAACATGAAGAAACAAAGCCACAAAAATCTAGGAAACTTCCTTGCAAATCTTTCTCACCCCCTCAGTTGTTTACTTTTTGGAACCATGATTTTATTTCTTCAGTTCTTTATTCACCATCAAACTAGACAAGACCTGGATTTCAATTAAAAAAAAAAAAAAAAAGCAGCCCCCAAAGAAGCTAAAAATAAGAGAAACAACAGTGTTTTTCAACCACTAGTGGTACATAATGTGCCAGTATGAACTGCAAAATAATTCATATGGGGATTGAAACCAAACACTTCAAGAAAAAAGGGGATGCTCTTCATTTGGAAGGAGTAGAAGATGAGAGTGGCCCAGGGCACTGTTGGAAAATACAGTAACTGCGTGCCAGTGACAGGCTGTACAAGTCTAGGATGTACCATGCAGCATGTTTCATTAGAGGCTGGGAGGTGCCTCTGATCCAACAGTGGGCAAAATCTCATTTGGAAAATACTGCTCACAGTCCTACTGATGTCTGTACCAGAAAGGCACTGAAACTGCTGTTTCACGCACTTAAAAGTCCTGGGAGAAGGCTACCATGAGCAGAAAAGAAATCAAGAACCTTTCCTTCCGGCAGTGTGCTTTTTAACCCTCCAAAACAGTTGGAAGGGGATAGGAGTACTTTTTCTAAATACACTTGAGAGGTAGAAGCTGGGAAGGGAGGATAATAATGTGATCAGGTAGGTGTGCATTGGCCAGTGAGTTAACTCAGGCTGCAGATTAAAGAGAAAGCTTGCAGCCATTAAGACTGCAAGGTTGTGGAGCAGCCTTCCGGGGAGAGCTCTGGCAGCAGCATCCTACTTGTTTTCAATACCCACTCTGATGAAAGGGGCTATGTGGTAGGATAGGAGTGATCCAGGAGTTAGAAACTGAAGCTTCAGAGCACAAGACTGCTATCCAATTTGGTGGTATATCTGAGAGATATCCGAGAAGAAGCCTGACAGCATTTTGCAGGCTGCTCTGTATTAACTGATTTAACTAAAGTCTTTCTTCAGAACTTGCATTTTGCAGGCTGCTCTGTATTAACTGATTTAACTAAAGTCTTTCTTCAGAACTTGCATTGGTCTGTGCTTTTGTTTCCACTCTTGCTGTATGATTTGGCTCTTGTCAGCTTCAGTTTCCACACTGCTCTGAGGCACTGAGGACAGGTAACAGGGCCAAAGGTGCTCTGAGGGGCATCACCAAACGCCAGTAATGCCACAGGCCGGCTCATTCACTCAAACCATTATAAAGTTTGCCAGCTCAGAAGGCAATTCGCACCAAGACGGACTGATGGGGATTTCTGTTACTTCCTGTTGTGTGTCAGGTGTGACCAATTTCTTAAGAACTTTCAGGAATTTTTGCCAAACAAGATTTCACTTTAGAGGCTTAGGAAACTGTTGATACCCTGGACATACCATTTTTCCTGGCAGACTGGAATTTTTACGGGCTTTGGTGTTTTATATAGAAGGTGCTAAATTATTCAGAGTGTTGGGGGTTTCCATGTATATTGAGGAGATCTGAGGTTCTTGTAACTCCTCCCACTCTTAACCTATTGCGTGGCATCCTTCAAGGTTTGGGCTTAGTAACCTATCTTGCTTCTTCCAGTCCTATATGCTATGCTTCATTTTAATAGCAAAACATGGTACAAAATGCACATGGTACAAAATTTTATAAAGAAGCTGTGTCACTGGACTTTATAATGAAACACATCCTCTTGGTCTGTTGCTCCACCCGTGCCAGAAGTGGAGGAAAGTGATTTGTGACATGAATCTGTCTCTTAGTGGTAAGTTGGGCCTAAAGGAAGATAGAAACCTGATGAACAGCCCTAATCTTTTGTCAGTTTCTTGCATGGTTTGTACAAGTGGAGGAAAGGAGTCCTTATTCTCTCCATTGTTCCTTGTACTGTTGCATAAAGGCAAGTAAGTTATACAATAGCTAAATAGGGATTACACAACTGAGCTCCATAAATCTAAATCAGAAACAGAGTCTCTATCCTGCACTGGATAAACACAAAGGGTGAAATTCTGGTCCTAATGAAGTTAATGGCAAAGCTTTTGCTTACTCCAGTGAGATCAGTTTCATGCAAAATCTTGGCCCAAGCCTGTGGCTGGCTGACCAGGCTGGATATTTAAAGCAGATCCCTGTAAATTTTTTTCAAGTACTTGGATAAGATGACCTTCCTTTTGGTGGGGGTTATTTTCTTTTTCTTTTCTTTTAAGCTTTTTGCTTATGATAAAGTAGCTCAGAAAAGTATGTTAAGTCCATGCACTAAGCAACTACTTGCAATCCTGAACTGGAACTCTAAAAAGGGATTAATATACTATCTTTGAGTACAAGAACAAACGTTAGCAAAGCAGTGGTTCCCCTTCTTCATCATCAATACTTTAATCCATTAAAAGCTGCTGCTGAGTCATACTACTTGAGTATGAGAGGGAAAGATGGGATACCCTGACCTGTGCGGGTTGGGATTACAAATAGCACAAAACAGACATCAGAAAACAAATAAAAGCCCTTAATGAACCTGAGACTAAGCTCTGCCAGTAAATAACTTTCTGAAATGAGCCACTGTGCTACAAGAACTGCAGTGTTGCTGAAGCTGTTTGGCACACAGACTGAACTAATTACTCAACAGTTGTTTTACTTTCGCCTCGGGTGGACAGAAGTGCTGGGTAAGAAAATCCATGCAGATTCTTCATGTCTCTATGCTTATCGAGTCCGACTAGTGAAAATGATTGCTGTTACACTGAATACTAGCAAGTACAACAGGGCTCCCCCCATCCATAAGATTCCTGCCTGTTTAAAAGGAAAGGAAAAAAAGAACGGAGGAGTAAAAGGAAAGCTTGTGCAATCAAGGCCACACAACACATGTATTCCTAGCCCAAGGGTTATTTCTCTCCCCCTCTTCCCTGAGGCATCACTTAACAATTGAGCTGATTCAATGCAGAATGTCATTAACAATCTAACAGTGAACAAGTACTGGGGATCATCGTTATATTACAGAAGCTAGCTATAAATAATCATATTGGGCATATCTAACATCCTGATAGGGTGGTAGGATCCCAAAAAGCTGATTTCAGAGTATTAATAAACACAAATGCTGAACCATTTCTTGCAGAGCTTTTTGGAACTGTGTGTTGGAAATCTTTCCAAGAAGCATCAGATAAAGCTGTCAAGGCTGGAGAAGAATTGCTTCTATATATGTGATTAAGCCTGAGCAGTTAAAAAGACTTAGCCTGCAATAAACAATTAGATATGGTAGGTCAGCGCCATCCCAGTGTCATTGTTGACAGTTTCATTACTTAGGCCTGCCATGAATACAATTCTCCAGGCAACTGCCTGGAAAGTCATCATAGCCTTGACTGTTTCATGACCAGCTTCTGATCAGCCCACATATGGCCTGAGCAAGGCAGGCCAAAACCTCACAGGCTCATCTGTTAACTTTCAACTTTTATCACTGTGAAATAGGGTACCACAGTAGGCTGTGGCCCGTTATCTCCTCTGCCCTAACTGGAAGCCAGTCTGAACATAAGGGGCCAGAGAAATGGTCTTTCACCTTTTCTTTACTGTGCAGAGTAAGTGACTACCCAACTTTATAACTATCACGCTGCAAGCTTACACCTCATTTTGGATGGACCCATGCTACTTTACGTGCTCATTCATCCCTTCTTACACCTGTCAACCTCTTTCTACCTTCATTCACAGTTGTCTTTTACTAACACCTCTCTAAACTTACCTTTCCTGCCTTATTTGCTCCCACACCTCCCTTTTCAACTAATTCCTCTTTCTTCTCCTTTGTTACACCCACAGATACTACCCTAGCCTCAAAAAAAAAGAAAAGTGATAGAAGAAAGAGAGTGATAGAAGAAAGAGAGAGTGATCCTGTGCAAGAGGCAGTGAGAAATGCAGTGTACCCTTTGAATTAGGTCCTTTGAGAGGTACCCAAGGCAACCCAAGTTACACCAAATTTTCTCAGGTGAACCTCTGGTTTCTCCAGGTTATGGTTCTTATTCTAGATTTGTGCTTCACTGGGTAGAAGCTCTGTTTCAGTGCTCACGTTAAGACTCAGTGATTAAACTGAGGGGCACATGAGCAGGTAAGATGATGACAAAGTCAGTATACTGTGATATGCCTGTGGCATGCCTCTGTCATCCCCAGAAAGACCATATGATTACTTAGCTTCATCCCGTTTTGCAGGTAGTTTTGCCTGCAGCAGGGAGTTACTAATTTTTGCCAAAAATAAGCAGAGCATTTATTGCTCAAAAATGCTGTTACTGACTGCAATGCCTTTGCAAACACTTACTGTTATGCACAGACATTCATTCTTTAGTGTAATGACAAGCATCATAAACAAATCCATCCCCAGTGAAGTACAGAACAGAGACACACCACTTGTCCCAGTAAGTATTGCTCATAACTTCGGTTGCAAAATCAATAAACCCTGGCCACTGATGCTCACGGATGTCCGTGCAAACACAAACAGAGGGAGGCAGTGATTACCATTCTGTGTATTTTTCTGAAGTGCAGTCATGCTTCTTTTACATTGACCAAATAGCTTGAAGTGCCAAGTTTCCAAAATAACAAAATGTCAGGGGAACCTGGCTCGTATGCTTACTAAATACTAGGTTTCCCTTTTGAAAGAAAAGACAAAGAACAGCGGAAACAGTTACTTCTCAGCTGTTAAGTGAAATAACATTCAAAAATAACTCCTGTGTACAGCTTACTCTGGCTTGTCCATCCTCAGTTGTACAATCTCTCTTCAGGCATCCTACAAGTAATGACACAAAAGTGACACTCTCCTCTATGCACACAGCAGCCGAAACTAGGGAGCTAAGGAAGAGGCCTTCATTTGAGCAATAAGGAATTCACTGGCAACAGGTCATATGAGATGCAGATACAGAAAATATGCATAAAGATGCCAAATTTGATTGTCCACTCTTCCTTTTTATCTGCTGCTGCTGCTTCTTCACTAAAACTAAGTAAACATGCAAAATTTCTGCCGAGAGAAGATTTTCTGTGATTTATTATTAGTATGTAAAGCAAACACATATACACAGCAAGCCATGCCAATCTTACTCTGATTAGGTTTCTTGACATTCACCAAAACTTTGTAACTCATAATGACATTCTCCATATACCAGCGTGTAAATTACCCGACAGGCAGATGGTCCGGCATAATAGCAGAACCAGTCACATGAAAGTGGTAAGATGACTGAACAAGGTCTAGGTTACTATCCATTACAGCAGTTCACTTACCCTATAGTAGTCCGTGCTGTACACATCTCTAGACATCCCAAAATCCCCAATCTTCACCAGCAGGTTCTCACCAACCAGACAATTGCGGGTAGCAAGATCCCGATGCACGAAGTGCTGTGATGCCAGGTAAACCATACCAGCTGCAATCTGCTGGGCAATGTGAAGCATCTGGGATTGGGTCAGCTCAGCAGGACGGTTGCCTTCTGCCATCAGTACTGCATCTGGTCCATGTGCCCTGCACCAAAATGCAAACTGGTTAAGTGATAGGCCACTTGTAAGCTAGAGAGGTGAAGTGCATTAGTGAGCCTAAACCCACACAACTGGCTTGCTGAAATCTAACAACTAAAAGGGCTATGAATTCGTCGGTGAAATAGGGGAAAACTTATATCCTGTCTTTTTCATTTACTGTTTTCCTTTGCTGTGTGAAAGACAAGTGGTGCGAAGAGCATTACACAACAGGTGATACATTACTCATAGAAATAAGGCACATGTGTTCATAATACTAACACTTTGTCCAAAACTACCAGTTTTCTCCTGTTCCATTTTAGTAATCTTTTCTGGAGACAGGCTGGCAAAATATAGCTGTTTGGTAACTGAGGAAAACCTTATCACTCTGTAAGAGTGAAAAGCAATGAAGTGGCATGCACAGCATCACTTTTCCTGTGACTAGCATTCCTTGATTTCTCAAGGGGGAGAGGCCACTGACCCTTCCATCTTTTCTTAAAGAAGAAAGCTAGCTTCCTCCTGAGACACTACCTAAGAAAAAGGGCAGCATTTTTAGATTTATGCTTCTAATACCCTTCCTATCTAAATGCCCAGGAGGAAACCATTTTTGCTTATTTTATCACCATGTCCTGCCTGAGATAGCAATTCCTTACAACGAGAAGAGGACACAGAACACACACTATTTGGAACAACTAAACAGCTTCAGAAATTCAAGCTTTTCAAGAACTAGCAAGTCCTTAAGATGAAATTATGAACTGATTAATAATGAAGTTCAATACAGTCCAGCAGAAGGAGAGATGTTTTGCATTTGGAAAGCCCAGCAATGTACTGGAACACATGTGCTTCACCCATCCTAACTATGTTAGCTTTGGTATACATGGATAACATCCTAAGATCCTGAAGACATAGATATAAACATTCCCCCACACAACATTTTTTTAGTAAGCATTATTAGCTAACACTTATACAATTCTTGAGGTCATCTGCAAACATTCCTTATTTGATACACCTTGGAATATTCTGAATATTCTTTTCCATCCATTCCATTATTCTGCGTTTTCAGAATCCTTTTTTATTCCATTCCTTTAGACTATTCCTTTTAAGAGACCACTTCTCCTCTTCCCTCCTGATTTTTATTTTTTTTTAAATAGAACTTATTTTTATTTTTTCTAAGAAGTCCTTTCTTTCTATAGAGAGGAGCATCAAAGAATCACCTTTCTAATCAGTAGAGCTGAGACCTTGGCTCGTCCTAAGGGAAGGAGCACAGGAGTTGGGGAAAGAGTTGCAAATTAATCAAAACCTGTGAGATCAAATCTGACACTACCTATTAGAGATATGATATTAAAATTGCCCCAAGGGAAGAACCTCATGGGCAAAATGATCAATGTGAGGAAGAAATGGAGGGTGTGTAGCATTGCTGGGACTGCATCTGGTAGCAGGAAAAGAAGCTCTGCTACAGGGTACATACAGGCAGCTATTTGGCTGAAGTAGGTTGGAGGGAATAAACTGGAGGATATGAAACCTCCAACCAAGACTCACAGGCAAATTCCTACTGAAAAACAGTGTGCCTTTTCATTGCCTGAATTTTTTAATGACTGCTTTTGCACATAAAGCTGTTAGTAACCAAATTAGAGAACTCTTCGACTTTCTCTAGCTTCCTTGAGGACATGGTCTGTATCTAATGAAACTTTTGGATTATTCTTAACACTCCACCCACTTCACTTGTCCTCTTGGTGCTGGCTGTAAATGAGGTGCTCCTCAGTGTCTGCAGCAGCAAGGAACATTGACAGAAATTGCTTTGGATCCTCATCAGCCTCTTCTAGTCAGGAAAAGGACAGTACAGGCAAGACTTTGAAGCTTTAGTCCTAGATCTCAAACAGCCTTTGGCTGGATGCAGACAGCAAGGCTCATTTGGGTTAAATTTTAGATTCATTTTTCCCCAACAGCCTTTGATGGCGCTGCAGGGTAAGAAATACAGGCTCTTACAGCCTCGTAGAAGTAACCTCTGATGTGCAGCACAAGCTGCAGCAAATGCCAGAGGAATGACAAATTGGGGCTTCAGTTTAACAGCTTGTCCCAGCACAATCATTTTATATTCTAAAGACAAGGGCTGATTAATAATAAAAAAATAAATAAATAAAAGAGAAGACCGAAGGTAGGAAATATACTGTCTGCTAAACTATCTTTCTGTACAATAGTTCAAAATAGGAGTTACAAGGTAAGAAAGCACCAAGCAAAAATAATCAAAGCCTAAATATTTATTACAACATCAGAAATTGTTTCTTATCAGCTGCAAATCTGTTTTCTTTTAATGGAAATTCAGTGCCCTAAAGAAGTACTGGGATGGCATCTTAGAAGACTGCAGTTCTCTTCTGATCCATGGCAGAGGTGCAAGCAGGCACATGTAAATGCCCCAACATGGCTCTGACAATATATCTGCCAAAGAGATAATCAATCTGTGAAAAGCAGTAGTGTTTGCCCTGTATCTCCAGTTCAGGCCCTGTTCTGCCTGCCAAACCTGGCAGCCCTGCCAATCGGGGAGGAAGCTAGCTGATGTCATTTGCTTTGGTGTGGCTATTTGTTAAGCAGTCATTGGAAAGACAGCAAACTCATTTCACATAGGTGATCAAAATTGCATAAATGGTGACACTAGCAGTCACTAGCTATTTGAATCAGATATTAAATCTGAACCCATTTAAAGGGACATCAGTTCTGACTGGTTTAGAGCTGTGTCAGAGATACCTTTCCAAAATGGTAGTACCCCTAGTTATCTTCAGCAGGAGAAATCTCAGTACATTGAAAGGCCTTTGTGATACCCTCTGATGAAAATGGCACAGAAGACCCTGAAAGAAGAGTCCCTTGTGCAAATGGTTTTTTTTACATAGGAACAAAAGCTGTTTCTTAATGGCTTATTTTTATGTCAAAGAGTGCAGGCTAGTGGAAATGGCACATACACAGAGCCACTGCTCATAACTTCCTGATTCCTAAGTTACCTAATATTGTGAACCTTAGGTATCATCTACTTATTTATGACTGCTTTGCTGAAAAGTTTCAATTTCCAATACACATTCCTGAACAGCTTTTTGAAATAAAGTCCTAATCCAGACCCCAAGATCCAGCATTTTCCATTGCGCTGAAGTTTTCATGGCTCAGCTTTTCTGCTTCAGATTAATGGAAGTCTTTCCAAAATACTGAGATGAGGGAAGAGAAAAGGTTAGATTTCGAAAGCTTTTAGATGCCTACACATAGCAATAGGTGTTGAGTGGGATCTTCCCAAGTACTAGCAGAAAGCCTGCAAGAAAATGATTCCTACTGTAAGATTTATAAGCAAACATTTCAGAATACAAAAAAATACGCTTAAAACAATATTTCTTTGGTTCCCATTTGTTTGGCACAAAGCACAAGGCTTGCCTTCATGGTACTTTCAGATAGGCAATTAACAATGAGCCCCACATCCCAGTACACAAGATGTCAGTTGCATAGATTGCTGCCAGTATTTTCCAGTGGTGGAGGTTAATTAGACATTAAATAACAGTAACACCTACCTTCTCTGTCCTGTTCTAGCTCAGCAGCACAGTATGTGTTCATGCATTTACCTGAGAAATTTGTTAAGATCTCCATGCTTCATATACTCAAAGACCATGATGAGTGGATCACCCTCAACACAAACACCATAGAACTTGACAATGTGCTCATGTTGCAGGTTAGTTAGCAGCTCTGCCTCACGGTGGAAGTCCTTGCGGGCATTGTCGCTGGCATCCTTCAGTGTCTGTCAGAGAAGATGAAATTTAAGGAAGGTGAGGTGTTTGCAGAACGTAGCAAACATGGGGGATGGTGCTGTAAGGGTAAGATAAGGACACTCTACTGCACGAAGAATGGAAAAAGAACTTACTTAATAACTCTTTTAGAAATGCAGATGTGATCTTTAAATGCAATAAAAATTATGGCAGTACACTTTTAATTCTGCCACACATCATCCCATACAAGAATTTTCCTTATGAGAGGATGACGAATACTCATGATCTTTCTGTGCCAAGTGTTTTCCAAGCACAGAACAAAAAAACTGATCTTCTCCAAAAAATATATTATTAAACAGCTGGTTCACATCCTTTAGAATTTAACTCAGGCAAACCCTAGCATCTTTTTGATAATTACCTTTCTTTCAAGTAATTTAAAATAAAACTCTCATTGCTTGAAATACTTAGTGGGAACATAGATGAATTATGTATTACTAATGTCGCTGTTGCTGATGTTTGTACCTGTGGTGTGCTATACATTAAGGAGATTTATACAGTGGTATGTCCCTGGATCAGAACTTACAACCTCAGACTTCAGTCAGAAACTCCTCTGAAATTCGGTAAATCTAGTCACATGCCTAAGACTACGCATATGCATGAGTAACGGAAGGATCAATCCGAAATTGATAGACAAAGAGGAAGTACATGCAGATCAGAATTCTGGTGAATGAATTTTTCTCACAACCTTTTATTTATACAGCTCTAAACTCTTATATGTTTTAATTTTGAAGGAAATACATCAACACTGGCTTAAACAGGAGGCTTAAATGTTGTATAATGAAATAATGCTAATAAAACTCCCATGCATAGACAGTTTCAGATCTCTTCTTAGGAGCTGTACTTCTGCAGCAAGAGAGCACTTTCATGAACAAAAAAACAAACCAAACCAAAAAAAAAAAATAAGCTTTGACTCCAATTATATGAGGAATAATTATAATTGACAGCAAACTACTGCTAGGCTCTACCTTCGAAAGTCAAGATGGTTACATTATGCTAATTCAAACAATATTTTTAAAACACTTAGAGAAAGATAGCAGGTTACTAATGTTTACAATTTAATATTCACAGAAACTGATGCCTGGGCACTGTACCTCTGTATTTTAACTACACCTATACTTAGTACAAAGAGGAGACACAAAAGTAGTGGTATCGTTTTACCTAAATATGATTTTTCCTGACCATCTAGTCACTTTATTTTCCACCATGAATTCATATCTAGAGCATGGGACCAAGCTTATTAATCAGAACAGACACAGAACACACTGATACTGTGCAATCATTCTGCCAGCATATTCAGATTTTAGCTGCACTAGTTATGGTTTGTTCAAGCTCTTTCTCTAACAAGGACACTGTCCACTTTTCTAGTATTGTATTTTTGCATGTGTGAAGAAGGGAAAAAAGATGACTGTTGGAAAAAACACTTTACCTGTGAAATTGCAACCAAGGTCTTGAAAAATGAACAACTACCATAAAAAGGTTCAGATGGGGAGACAAGGAGCAGGGCAGACTGGATAGCCACCCACCAAGTTTAGGGGCTTTTCCCTGTGGATTTTGGGCTCTATGGATCCTAGAGGCAACAAAAATCACTCATCCCACAGATGTCCCTTTCCTGGGGGACCCACTCATGCATCTCACATGTTAAGGCCCAGAACCCTTCTTCCACAGCTTTTACCAATACCAATGCAACAAGGATATTACATCATCAAAGCTTAACAAGCACACAGCTGTATCATCTAAGGTGGATATTAAATTGACTCCCCACTATGGTCCTCACACATTCACATCTGAACTGAGTGGGGACTGGAACAAAAACATATTCCACCACTTCTGGGCTCTGGGATGATGTGATAACATAATATAGACATCAACCTACAGTCCTACCTATAGTATAAAATGAAATCATCCTGAATAATTCCTGAATAACTAGAGTTTCCTCTAGTAGCTTAACATACAAAGCAATTGGACTGTAATTCTTCTCAACAGCAACAGAATTAGAAAATTAATATAAAAAACATTTTTAAATAATAGCAACCTGGGAAAAAAATGACAGGGAGAAGCATGGGCTGATCCTTTTTCCAGGAGGCTCTTTCCCTGGAAAGACAGTAAAAATGCTCTGCCCTGTGAGGATGGCATACTGTATATTTCAGAAGACAGTTTTTATCTTACAGAAACAGCAAAATTATCATATGACAGAGCAGTTGCCATGGCAATTACACATTTTCTGTCAAACACCAAAATGCAGAAAGGGTCTAAAACCCAGGTAAAACTTGGGCAGGGTTTCTACTATAAAGGGGTGACTTGAATTTCTGTCACCCCAAATTGCAGAACCCCTTTTTCATTATTTCATGCAGGGCACAGAATAGACACAGTGCATGAGAGATCTCTGACACAGGCAAGGAGGGGACTGGAAAGTGAAAAAAAATAGTACATAGAATTTACACAGAAATGACATTGACTAATGCATTTAGCTTGTTCTCCATGCAAGTGAAAAAATAAAACAAAAATAAACCCGTAAGAGCACAAAGAAAGAAAAAGACATATTCATTATTCTTATCACTACTGACAAGCACACCCATGCTCTGCATACAAAGCACTCTCACCAGTCAAAAGAAGTTTTTCCCAAGAGATACAACCACATGTACTTTCCAACCACTCAGCTCAAAAGCTAAGGAGAAGAGATAAACTCCCTTGGGCAACAGAGGGACACCCTGGCTGTTACGGGAGCTCCACGTCTACTGAGTTCATCCCTGTGACATTCAAACCACCATCCTATGCTTATTTCTCCTTCAGACTCCTTGCCCACATGTCAGTGTACCATCTGGTGTCTGCAGACCTATGTTCTGCATTGAGGGCAAATCACCAGCTCCTTAGTCCACCCCAACATCACATGGGCAAGTCAGAGGAATAGCAGCGGGATATGGCTCTCATCAACATCAGTATGGCTTGGTAATGAAACTCTCATGACAGTTGTCCTTTATCCTGTTTCAGCCCACCTGGAAATCCTTACTACTGCTCCCCATCACCATACAAGAGCTAAGTGATATATTTCCTCAAGAAATGAAGGGGTGGTTTTGAACCTTCTCTGAAGACCCAAAGATTTCAAAACCTCTGTTTTTACTCTGCAGGTACGGTGGAAATGCTTTTTACCTCATGCACATAGCATCCTGCAAGCAGAGCGCATCCCTAGAACAGAGAAGAGTGAATCCCACTCCAACCTCCTAGGAGAGCCAGAGGCAGCTGCTAACCTGTGTCCTGACAGTCACCCTAACCTCCAGCTCTGGACAGGTTAAACTAGCATAAGACTATGCCTGGGGATCCACCTCTGAGGAGACAGTACCGATCCAGGCCTGAAGAACCACTGCGGCATGCCAAAATGGCTTGGAAAGAAATTGTAACTTTCCCTTCTTCCACCCTCTGCTCTCTAAAAATGCCTGCAGCAAATGGTGTTCTGATGTGTGCTAACTCACCCAGGGGGAAGGCTAGTACAGTGCCTATGCAACCAGATTAACCTGTGGTTAAGCTCTGCTCACAGGGTTTGACTCACAGAAAGCATTTCCACTCAGTGTTTCCCCAAAAAAGCCTCATGATTGAAACAAACTGAAACAGATTTTCTTTCTCCTTTTCCAAGGAGCAAAAGCTGAAGTACTTTGGGTTGTTTATGTGAAGTCTGATTTTATATTTTTTCACAGATTCTTCTTTGCTTCTTAGCTCCTAAGTAATTTGCTGCAGCAACATCAGCATTTTGGATACCAGCTGATCAAAAAGAAGGATGCATGTTTAGTCACACGATGTGACGCTCAGGGCTAGGTATGAACCATGCAGTAGCCCAGTAACCAGCAGGCACAGGCAGCCGTAGGGGACCACCAGCTACTCTGATGTACCCCATGCAGGTGAGACCATACCTCCTTGCTGCCAAAATCCCTCTGGCACTGCCATACTCCTCACCAAGTACATACACCTACTGGGCTCACCAAATCTGTTTCACAGAGATGGGTGTTCTATGGCTTTTCCCATAAGGGTGAAGTTCTCTACAGCCCTTGCTTTGTGCCAGAAGGAGCTACTCTCTGCTGTTGGTGTCCAGGTCTGCTCCTCTAAGATGAAAAAACCCCAAACCCACATTTTCACTGCCAAACCCTGTGCTCAGCACTGAGGTCCGGACACAGTTCTCTGGCTAGGCATTGGTGAGGTGCCATCCTTTGAACTACACTCTGACTGGAAGATACTTGTGAGCTATGGTTGGTACTACAGTGAAAAAGAAAAGTGCCAGGCAAATAACTCCTTAGTTACACGAGGATCAATCCAATGGTACAGTTCATCAAAAGATTCACTCTTTGAAGGCAGTCAGTGTCACATCTTCAAGAGCCAATGTGAGAAACATTAAATGGGCATTATCTGTCCCCAGAGGTCATTCTTCCCACAGCTGCCTGCAAGATCCTTATTGAAGACACTACAAAGAGTGGATTTGGGTAAAAACAGAAAAATAAAAATAGTATGACAACTCATCCAGAAAACTGATAAATTTGTCATACAAATCCATGGAGACATGTCTCCCTTTAAAGGCTGAATGCTCGTCCTTGCAAACTATGCTGAGAAAGAGAAGCAGCGAGTAAGAATGGCACAGCATTTAACAGCAGAAGTGCTAGGCTCCATTTGGTCAGGACTTTCAAAGGGAGCAAGTGAATGGGAAGACATCTATTCTGCTTTCAAGCAGTTCTCTGAAATGACAGAGGAAAAGCAATTTCCACTCTAGCTTCACCAAAATACAGCAGAAACTTCATTTAGATATAGTTTTGTCATCTCTTACCTTTTGCTTTCTGCAGTTTATTGATATAGCTCTTCAGGACCTTATTTTTTCTCACCAGTCAACTTGACCAAACAAGTCCCAAGTATCAAAATCTTGCAACCTTGTCAAACCCTCAAAACCTGCTATTTTTGATGGAGTAGTGTCATGGGTTTAGCAGTAGCAGTCGTTTTTCTCCTTCTTAGTAGTTGGTGCAGTGCTGTAGTTTTGATTTTCAGCCTGGGAACAGTGCTGATAACACTGGTGGCTTCAGTTGCTGCTCAGTAATGTTTACTCTGACCAAGGACTTTCAGAGTCTCATGGTCTGCCAGGGAGGAGGGGAAGCCAGGAGGAAGCAGAGACAGGGCACCTGACCCACACTACACAAAGAGGTATTCCATACCACAGCACATCATGCCCACTGTATAAACTGGGGGCAGTTCCCCAAAAGGGTTAGATCACTGCTCAGGTCAGGCTGGGAATCAGTCAGCGGGTGGTGAGCGGTTGTATTCTCTTCCCTTGTTACTTCCCTTATCATTATTATTATTGGTGGTAGCAGCAGTGGCTTTTGTTATACCTCAGTTACTGGACTGTTCTTATCTCAACCCATGGGAGCTACATTCTTTCGATTCTCCTCCCCATCCCTCCAGGAGTGGGGGGGAGAAAGGGGGGGAGTGAGATAGTGGCTGCGTGGTTCTGAGTTACAGCTGGGCTTAAACCATGACAAGTAGGAAAGCAGTCTACAAGTCCATCCTCCTTTTGTGTTCTCTCACTGCCAAATCCAAATCTCTATTTCTTGTTTCCAAATTCAAAAGATGATCTACTCGATTTCTCTTACTGTATGGTTTGATTAAAAATGTATGCACGGTTGCCTAATTGTGGCTGGTCAGATAAAATCATTTTCCAATGTCTAGGCATAGCCCAAATTCTACATGTGTATTTCCCTGCATTTAATGAGATATTTAAAACATTGGACACCTTATTCAGCTTTTGGCAGAACTCTACAGATGGAGATGAAATTGTTGCCAGGGAGACTTTTAAGAGTGCAGTTTCACCAATTCTGTTTTCTAGCATACATCCATAGCTGAGGACAACACCCAACTTCAGCCCTTCCTTTTTGAGTTTCATTTTGAGGGACAAAGATGTTTGGTATGGTGAAGCAGGCTTGGCATCCAAGCTCCGAGACCAAGCTGGAAATCTTACTCTTTGCTAGATTCCCAGCACACCATGTAGTCTGTGCTCTTTTGGAAAAACAAAATTCCATGTTTTTTTTTCTTTGGTTGGTTGTTTCGTTCCCCCCCCCCCCCCCATGAAAATTATTCTGTATACTTGAGGTTACAGCTATTTTCATGCAGTTTCTTCCTCCTCTGGACTGTATTTAACTGGAGCTGTATAATCAAGAACCACTTCTCCAGGTCTGACATACCACAATTTCTGGATTTCCATACAGCCAGTGTTTAGCAGCAGATGACAATATCATCCACAAGTTTTGTTATAACATTCCCTGCAGATATATTAATGACAATTACTCACAGATAGTTTCAGTGTCTAACTAAAACAATGGCACAAGCCTGAAAAAGAAAGGCTTTCTTTGACTAGCAATTATACACATAACCTTTTTCCTTAGCTAGTAATTGATTATTTTTCTAGACACGCATATGTCACAAATATTTTTAATGACCTATACATTATTTTTCATTAATTATATTTTAGATAAAGCATCAAAAGTTTTGCCCCTCTGTGACACAGTCTGCATCTCCTGTTTCCCTTATGAAATCCAGCTCTCATTTTATAATCCACTGCAAGATTAAATACCGCATTCTCTTAATCCTCCATTAACCTTGTGAGTCTTTCTACATATATCAGAGCAGTTATACATTGGGCTACGAAAAAGGCAAGCATGATCATTTACAAATAAAATAGCTTTAGTTGCAACCATGAATTAATGACGGAAACCCTAGATTCTTTTACCTTCACTGCCACCAAGATCTTGTCCTGCTCAGGACTGAGGTTATAGCATTCCGCCAGAAATACTTTCCCAAAGGCTCCTTCTCCCAGTTCTCTTTTGAGAACAATATTATGGCGCTTGATGTGTTGCACAACTGTGAAAAGAAGACAAAACAGAGGTCATAAGTGAACTGCAAGGCCAGGATGGGACAAGGTCCATGCTTACACCCACATGAAAAGTGTTGCATGTGTCATGGAAGGAATCACGTGTCATTCATTAGTGCCTTGTTCAAAAAGACCAAGTTAAGATATTTATATTTGGAGAGTAGAGCTGCAAAAGAATTTGCTGCAAAAATATTTGCTGCAAAAGAAGACATGCAATTAAGAATCACCTGGGAAAAGGCTATTTATCATTGCATTAGGATGACCACTAAAGAGCACATGCAACAGCCACTGTTGCCTTTTTAAAACATCAAGATGAATCAGAAAGCAAACCAAACCTTTTTCACACCACTTCTATTTTTGTAGCTCTAATAACAGCTGAACTCTCTCTCCCAAAGCCAAAAAGTTTTAAAATTAACCTATTCCAAGAAGATAAAATGTGCCCTTCTTCAACTAAATCCATATTACTCTCTGGTACTCTTATCACTTGTTCAACTGCTTTCCCTCTCTGTGCTATACTATAGTTAGTTACAGTAAGGTAAAATTTTGTTCTCACACACATGATTTACAGCCCTGCTTTGAAGTAAAAGAAATAAAAGATGGACAAATGTTTTCATCAGCATAGTGAACAGAGCTTTAGTTGAGCTGCTGCCCAGAATCAATTCAGACATTAAAGTCCTTGAGAATTACTGTTAACTGTTTTTACATTTCCTTTTCAGCACAAGGTTCCATGAAAAGATTTAATATTTACATGACTGTACCAAATTTTTAGAATACATTATCAATTTACAATGTTCAAGCTAAATAAAGCACCTTCGACGACAGCTTAACTGGCCAGCTCAAGAGGGCTGACAGCTTGTGTTGCTGAAATTGTACAAAACAGACAGCATCTCCTGATGAATTTAACCTCAGTGCATTTAGCTGCTTTTATAAACACTGAAAGTTAACCCTGCCTCAACAAATTCTATTTGCAACTTAAATATTGAATTCAGTGAAGTAAATAGTGGTGCACAGGCATCAAGCTAGCTTCTGCAGAGACATTAATCTCACCTTGGCCGCTTAACTGCAGGGATCAGGACTGAACCCTACCACAATTAAGGATATATTCAGATGCAGACTATATCCTGCCTTCAAGATTAGCCACGTGCCTGTTCCTAATTGGTTGCTCACTTACACACAAACCACCCTGGCTGTATTACTAAAAGATGGAAAACAGACTACTGCTGGTAACAGCAGTGGGAAGGAATGGCACAGCCTGTCCCCATTGCCGTCACCAGTATAAAGAGAGAGGGCCCACAGTCTACGAGAGAAAAACAGGTGTGTCCCACACCCTCAGCTTCTGGCAACATAACCCAAGAGCACTAAGTATAAATGCTCTTCGCATCTGTGTGCGTGCATGTGAGAAGAGCGCAGTACTGGAGCAAGCCAGGAGGGTGAGAGATGTCCCCATACACATCTATCATGAGTCTCCCTGGCTTCCAGTGCACTTGAGGAGCAGACCTCCATCAGATGCAGCTGGCACCTGTCAGAAACCCAAGCCCACATGAGCCAGAAAGGCAAGCAGGCCCACCACATTCTGGGGGAAGAATAAGGAAAGCTGGCTTTTCTCCATGCTATACCAAACCCTTCAGGATCTGCTCCTGTTCCCACAGCTGGCAGCTGCAGGCAGGGGGGGCACTGCCACATGTCAAGTACTCATGAAATGAGACTGTAACGTACCAACGATTTTTACTCTTGTCAAAGTCTGGTCTAGCATAAGGTTAAGATTTATCATGGTGACAATTTATATGGACATGCTTTGCTTGGCCACCTACCCAAGAAGCTCCCCTGCAGTCAGTATTTCCATCTCCTCGTCAGCACTGGCTTTTCAAGTAAAGCACAAAATGCAGTCAGCACAAGACAAACCTGAATCAAAATACACATTTTCCTTACGGATGCAAGTTAACTGGCATCCCTTGCTTCTGCTAATACTGGTCACAAGGCAGACATGTGAGGACAGCTACCTTGGCATGCCACTTCAGCACAAGCGTGTCACAGCTCATGACCTGTCCTTTAAAAAATGATTACTAAGAAACTAGTACAACCCGTATCCCCTGCCAAACTTGCCATTAAACCCTGCCTCTTGGGGAACTCTTCTCTTTCTCTCTGCTTGACCAGCATCACCAGGAGGATTCTTCTCTTCGTTTCCTAGAGAGAGAAGTTCAGCTCAACATCGCCATTGCCACTGTCTTAAAAAATTCCCATGAAACCCATAGACAGGGACTAGGGCTGAGATCCTGTCCTACTGACGTCAGCAGCAAAACTACAGCAGAGGCAGCTCTTCACTTGGTCCTCTCCACAGCTGCCAAAGACCTGGTGATGAATACAGTAGATTCTGAATTTTGTGTGGGTCCTCTCCATTTTGAACCCTGGCATTGGCCTTACAGCATGAAGGTTTTTTGTGAAGTTCCCGGAGGATTTCATAAACAATATGGTAAAGACAAATAAGAAACATATCAAATACTTCTCTGTAGTACACTTACAGTTGCTGCTAAATGCTCTTATATAAAATAAACATTTGAATAAACAACCAATCTGATAAACCAAACTGTCAAAACCAAACACGGAAAGTCACAGAAGAGATCTGCTCAGATAACATTTCAACTTGTCACATTCTATCTATCCCTGTTACCTTTCTGAGCTGTACCAGGTTACTAAACAAATAAAAAATGACAGTAAATGTGGCTAAATGGGCAGAGATTAAATACAAGAACAATGTAAGTAAATCAAACACATACATTGTGATGGAAATATAAACTGAGGAAAAAAATCTGTTCAGCACATTCAGGGACAAAGCCAATGTGATACAATCTTCAGTCAAAAGAGATTTCAGCAGAAGATATGCTGAAAAATTCAGGTCAAAATCTGCTTTCAAATAATATAAGGATAAAGCCAATTATCTCTGTTGAAGTCCAGGAGAATATCCTGGATTTACACTGAAGAAACAAAATAGAATTTGGCTAGAGAGGTGGCATAACTGAATTACTAAAGAAGTGGTCTCGTAACATTGTCTCACAGGCAAAGATGATACACAAACTTTCTAAGGGCAGCTATGTATTTTCTTCCTTTTCACTCAAATGGTGATTGCCTTTAAGCTGCCATTTGTATTTTTAAGAGCATACATTCCCTGGTTTAAAAGATCTTGTCTGATTACTGTAAAAAATACTTTATAATAAGCTAGAAGCTAAATACAGTTCAAACACTTAAGAGAAAAATGAAACATAAAATATGAAGTGAGGCTGAGCAAAGTAAGTAAGGGTAAATGCTGAAAAGAGGCCGAGGTGTTAAATAATAACCACACAGCTGTACCCATAAAAGACAGGACTCCCACAGATGACTGCAGAGAATTGGCTGGCAGCAAGGAACACAACTGCAGAAGAGGGCTCTCTTCTCATCTCGAGGTCTCAGAGACATCCCACCAACAGAGCTGGACTTGTGGGTTATTCACTTACTGACAACAGCACATCATACCAGACATGAAACATCAAAGCCTAATTCTGCAAACACTATCTGCAGGCACGGGATTTCATTCCACAGGTTACCTACCTTTGACAGTGAGGCTGAAAAGACAGGGTCACACTACCTTTTAAAATGGGCTCCAGCAAAAAGGCAACTCAGGATCACCTCACCACATTGAATTCACTGAATTGGATGTGACTGATTCAAGCCACTAACAGCAGGACACTCAGTACAGATTATTAAAATGTTTCTGTACGTAAATAAAAAGTAAATGCTCTGACAGAGCGAAAGTGTTTTCCTCTTTGTCACTAAAAACAAGTCTGAACAATTTGCCACCACATGTGACCACGACACCACCTAAACTGGCCTTCTATGTATATTACTGAGTTATATCATAGACTTGAGCATATTATTGAGTTAAATCATAGACTTGTGCTTGGCAGGAGACTGTCTCCTGAAAGTGGCTGTGCCAGTCTTGATTTGAAAGCATTCACTTGCGCTAATGTGTAATCACTTTCATTGCTAATAAAAATGCATACCTTATTGTCTCTTCATTTTTAGCTTATTTGGCTTGCATTTGCCTCCCTTGATTTTAGGAGACTTTCTGTAATACCTTGAGTAGCCATTTAAGGTCTAGTATTAAATATACATATCAACAAGCTTCTTGCTCTTTTTTGATAGGGCAAAGAGATGGAAGCTCCTCCCAGGAAAACATTTTCTCCAGTTCACCAATTTGCATAGCTCTACCCTAGAAAAATTTTCAACAGCCTTTTAAAAGAAGTGGTTTCCAGTTGTTTTTCCCAGCTGGAAGCCACATTCTTGTATCACTCTCCACAAGGCTGTGACAAGAACATGAAATCAGCTATCTCCACACATCCAAAGATCGCACTAGTCCTTTTGAGGCTGGGTTTCCTAAAGAGCACAAAAATTACGTAGCTATGCAGCACGCATGTGTTTGTGCCATCTTGAACACCTCACCCAATTACAATATCACAAGTGCCATTCAATTTCAGATGTGTTCCCATATGCTTTATGAGAACAGGAAAGCAGATGAGAGTTCAGTCCTTACTTAAGGGCTGCAACATGGATTCACTCCCTGATGAACAGCAGACAGGCCCCATAATCACTGCTCACTGAACTACTAACACTAGAAGCTCCTGTTGTGCTGCATACCCAAAGCACATCTGATTAAATCATCTCCTGAGTCTGCTTTTTAGGTTACTGTTGAAAATTTTGCTAGCAGTACACATCTGGAACAGTTCCGATGAAATGTGTTGTGCCACGACTCTGAGAAGAGAATGAAGATCTTCAAGATGACAGGTAACCAGGCAAGGTAGTATTACAGACGTAGTTGCAGTTGCATAAGGAAAAAGCAGCTGCAGAAAAGACATGTGATGTGACATGAGGTGCCACAGAAAGATATATTGCAAGTTTTCTTATTTCTTCTACCTCTATTTCTCTAGCAATTGTGAAGACTCAACTATTCTAAGATCTTGCTAGAAAATGGCTGAGTGATTGATCAGATAGAATAGCGAATATGAATAGCACTGGTCATTCACAGAAAAAGAGGGGTGAAATTTCAGAGAGAATGCCATAGAAGGAGGGTACAAAATCACTACTAACAGCAGACACCAAGTCCAGCCCAATGGCCATCAGATTCTGCAGGAGAAGCATCTCTACATTTCTGCATCCTATTGCCAGAGTAGAAATTTCGGCACATTGAAATATCTACTCTCTAACAAGGCAATAAAGGCTTTTTACTTTTAACCTGTCAGCATTGCCTGGATGCAGAAATAGGCCAGCTGAGTTCTGAGAGTATATTTCTGATTATTTGATGTATTTATCCACACAACATTCATTGCTTATTATTTTGTACTCATTTTTTGTGTAGTGTTGTTGTTGTTTAATTTTTACCACAGAGCAGCAACAAATTCTCACACAAGACTAGTGCCCAGCTGTTGTAAGCACAAACAAACAAGCAGCATGTTCCCATACATACAGTCCACAGCAGATATTCAAATCACACCTCTTTAACAGAAGGAAAATAGGCTGACAGAAAACCTGTTTCCTCAGGTACTGCACTCTAAATGAAAGGTGCTGATACAAGCTATAGAAAACTGAGTATGAAGGATTCACAGAAGAACTAGGTCAGAAAGTCCTATACAGAAGAAGTAGGTCATAAAGACACTTGGGTCTTGTCACATTACCTGTACAAATATGGCTTCTGAATCACTTTCAGTGTTGTTTCTTTGAAAATGAACAGTTTAATTTAACAGTTGCAAAAAAGTTATCCCTGTGTGGCCACCAGTGATTTGCCAGATTTTTCACACACATCAGACCCCAAGAGAACCTTGGGGAGACATTTAACGGGCAAGCTGAACAGCCAGTGTTCTTCCTGGAAGAACTGCAGCCACATATGAAAGGCAAACCTTTGCACACTCACAGGAACAGCACAATTCTCAGGGACTTCCCAGCTGTCAAGAGCTACATCTGATGATAAATCAAATAAATCTCTGATTGCTGCAGCTTAACATTTCAGTTGCTTCATTTACAATTTAAATCTTCACAGGATCTACACTCTAAACCCCAGAGTTTCTATAGTCTTGGCTGAGAAAGAGACTTCGCTTTTTGACATATAGCTGCAGGTCCTGGTGGGATGACAGTCCTTTCCTATTTGCCTGCACCAGAAGGGGCATGACTGCTCTTGCTCACTACAAACTCATTCTGCTGTAGCATGAAGGCATGGCCCTTCTCTGGCTCAAATTCAAGTGTTTGCTGTCTTTTGGGGTTAGTACTTGATTTCTGGTGAGGCATTTTATCTTACTATTTTGTTACAGTAATTGATTTGTTCTACTTAGCCAATATCCTCTTAGTTTGCCTACAGATAGGCATATTGGCATACTTGATTAGATACTTACAGTCAAATAAGAACTACTTAATAACGAATTACAATAATAATGCTATCATTTTTTAAATGCATGAGCCTTATGAGCTAAATTCCCCCTTCAGGAAAACAAGAATAATGAAGTTGACAGTTTTTCCAGCCATTAATTGGCCCTTGCATACAAAATCAAAGGTACACAAACCCTTCAATCCTTAGCAACCTGAAACTATTTTTTATTTAATTTATAAATATGTATTAAATATGGATTTGATCTGTTATGTGCTAAAACAATTGGGATACATCAGAATGAAAGATAAATTTGGTGCTCGATGTTCAGAATAAATATCACATATTAATTGCTCTGCATTTCTCTTTCTATGCTGCTTTCAGCCTGCTAATAGCTTTTCAGCACAGTAACCAGCTTTAAGCAAAAAACTGCTGGAATTTTGACCAAAGATTTTCCTTGCAGATATGAATACAAGTAATTTTTAAATGCCAATCTCAATGCATTTCTTCCAAAAGATTAATGATTGTAAAACTTAAAGGGTATTGTGCATGAGTTGCTGTATAAAACCCCTGCTAGTATTGTTTTATTGTGGCAAACCTGGTCCAGCTTCCACGTTTAAGTTAAGTGGAGAAAATGATCTCACCACCACCACCCTTTTCTTAGGCCAGGAAACCCTTTACCTGAGCATGATACTAATCTTCAGGGATCTTCTGTGCTGCAGAAAGAGAAGTGCTCAACAAACAACAGGGAAGTACCATGAAGCGTATCTCATATAATAGACTCTTGAAGGAGAGAAGGACTAATAAACATACTGTATTCAAACTGTTAACTCTTTTCTGTCTCTGTTTTCAGAGATACAGGCATAATCTGAAATGCATCCCAGCATGCCAGTCTGAGAAGCAAGATCTGAAAGAAACATCTTACATTCAAAGACTGAGCTTGGCCTAAGCGGGTATGAAGGTGAAATTCAAAGGAGGTTGTGCTATTTTTGATGTAGGCTTCTCTGCTTTGCTTTTTTTTTCTTCTTATTTCAAAAAAAAAAAAAAAAAAGAAATAATTTTGTACCTCAATATCAGGGAGGACAGAAGGGTTTTGCTGGTGGCCTTTCAAAAGGAATTATGAAAAGTAAATGGAGCTTTCAAGCCTGTGAAGGAATAAACCACATGCTTAGATCACAGCCTCAAATTCTATTCCTTTATATAAAAGTTAAGCATATACTTAATCTTTACCTTCTGCTGAAATATCTTACTAAAAGATGGCATAGCATCTGATCTGTTACGCTACATGGGTAGGTCTGTTCTGTTGCATAGAAGGAAAAGGGAACAACAGGGGAAACATCACAGGAGCATGACAGAACCCAGTCTTTCATACAGCACCTTTAAGCGTATTATTTACCCTTTTCCCAATAATTCTTGTCATGTTTCAGAGCAACTTTTACAGTTCTATCAGGCTGCAGCACACTGCTTGGCTTTCCATGAGAAAAAGCTGCATCTTATGCATGCATATGTTTTACTTTGTTTGGGATAACTGAGGTAAATTACCCCCCAGATGAAAGTTCAATCTCTGTCTGCTTCCTAAACTTCACAGTTAAGGTTTTGCCTCTATGTAGTTAGTTGGCCTTATGATTCTGTGTGTACCTCCCCCTTTCCTGGTTTCGACCATAAGTGTCCCCTAAACACAGAGAAAAGTCACAGGTTTGGTTATCTCTGAGGAGGACCCACAAAAGACACATGAAGATACTGGGCACTGCAAACAAAGAAAGGAAGAAACCTTAATCACCCTTTGATCAGATCTATGTTTCACTGAGAAACAAAGTCAGCAGGAAGGAAATAAAACAAATCTTGAGTCTTCCTATGCAGTGAAAAGGAAAGTTTGCCCTCTATCCTCTGGGCACATAAAAGGGATGAGCACTAACCATATACTGCCCCAAAGCCCCATGCAACAGGAGAGATGAGCAAAACCATCATAAAAGGTAAACAGACCTGGAAAAGAGGCTCTTCACTTTCACAGACGTGCTGTCCTTCAGCATTGCTGCATTCTTCCATGGTGAGGCATTTGTTGCTCTGCTTTTGTTTCTGTGACAGGCTGGCATATATCTTTGCTAAGGCATGCAATCTACAGAGACTTATGTCCCCAAAAGGCATTTCCCCCTGGGCTCCTGTTACAGTTTCAGAATCCCAGTGCTGTTGTAACTGGCAACATACGCATGCAAGGTACACCCAGAAAACTCCTCGTTACTGATGGGCCATGCCAGACACTCCTAATGGGGCCACCATGCAGTCAAAAGATTATTACATTGTAATAGCTTCACACAAGCCCTGCAAGTTCTCACTTACAGGTCACCCAAATGATTGGTCACAAAGGGTTTCGCAAGACTGAACATGCAGTGGGTTTTCCAGGTCCCCAACAATTGAAAAGAAAAGGTGACTTTTCTGTTGTCTTGTTGCACGTGCTTTGGAAAAAATTCTTCCTGGTTCCATCTGAACATTGCACATGCCTCATTTTTCAGGCTTAAAAAGATCTGCTTATCGTAGACCACATATCACTACTTTTGCTGACCTGGCTCTTCTATCCTGCACCCTCCAAAGGACCAAGATCATACAGTATATGCTTAAACAACACAAATTATTCCATGTGTGAAGGTCACGAGGGTTCTACAACTTGGGTTCTCATCATTCTCTAGGGCCTGAGAACCTCTCCAAAACCTACAGCGCAGTAAGACTGACATTCCCCCTTCACTGAGCTTTACTTAAGCAAACAGTGATGCTCCTACTTGGAACTACTCTGTAAATTCCACTAAACTATAGCTCAGCAGGATTTAAGAATACTTCAAACCTTTTTTAATAGCAGCAAGATAGGTACATATTCTAATTGCCCTGACAGAAAACTCAACCTGGCCTTTGGATACAGTGAGAAAACCAAATCTGTGGTTTGACAATGGGAACAGCAGGGCTTTTCCAAATAATTGGAAATAAATATTTTCCAAATAATGGGAAAAAAAGGGTATTTTCTCTTCTCCTCTCTTGGAACTGCATGTTACTTTCATGTATCATGAAAACTAACACATCCAGCTAAACGATCTAGCCAAGAATATGAGAAATTTCCTTCCACTCACTCAGGACTGTGCTTCTGTCAGTTGAAATGAATGTTTCTCTACTTTTAACATGAATAAGGAGACTTCCTTCTTTGCCAAAAGAAGTTTGGTGAGGAAGCAAAAGTCTCAGCTACATACAGTCCCTTGCAATTAGTCTGCACAACATACAGCCCAGGCCCACTTGCCCTTTAGTGGATCAGAAGCAATTCCATGATCTGTATGCCCCTGTGGCTGTAGACCAGCTAGGAACCAGTCATTCAGTCAGTGTGTACTCCCTCTGCCCAGACATCAAGCCAAATGGAGTTAGGCTTAAAGTATGAGCAGAGAGTGTCTGGGTTCCACTACAGGCAACAAACCTACAGGTCGGTTTCTCAGCAATGTTCCCTTCAGACATCTGTTTAAAGAATGGTTTCATAAATATTCACTAGCATGTATAAATCCCCTCCCACATATCAATTAACTTTATTTTAGAGAAGAAGAATGAACACAGATACATTAACCAAGTTAACTATATGTCAGCAGCTAATAAAAAACAAAGACCTGTACTCCTTTAGGAGTGAATCAAGAGCTTCTCACAGCACCCACTGTAATAATGAACTGTCAGAGCCCCAATACCAAAAGCAACAATGCAACCAACCAAACACTAAACAGGATCTTTTAAAGCTGTGGCTGATGACAAGGTTGAGGACATGTTCAGTCTCTGCCAATATGCTTTCAGCACCTAAAAGCATCTTGGGTTTGAGTTGATAATTACAGTGTGCTGAGCCAAGCAGCTGTCACTTAGGAACAGAAGCTGCCCAAATGAAGCAAAATACATAGAAGTTTACTGCTGACTTACCACACAATAGCGAACCCAGTTATAGCCTTTTGAGGCATGGAAGTGAAAGACAGAAAGAAGGAAGGATAAAAAAGAGGAAAGGGAGGAAGAAAGAGGTTTAAACATTTTGTTCCAGTCAGCTTCCAAGAAAGAGGAAAACGCCAGCTGTGATTCAATCAAAGGATGCCCTCCCACAGTCCTGCTGTTGCTGGAGAATTGGCCACTGGGCCGACACCCGAGACACATGTTTCCCAAAGCATACACAGCCAGTCTTTGGCAAGATGTGAACTTTCAGTGATGGCAGTACACACACGTAACAGGGCAAACAAGAAGAATAACAGCAGAAATGGCTGAATGAACTTTATTCAGGATCTGGCATACGATGTCAGTATAGTGAACATGACCTAAAGAAGAGTGTTACACTCATAGGCAGACTGAGTTGGCAGCTCTGACCAATTATTACCAGTTAATTTTATGGTGATAGCTACTACACATATGTGATATTCTGTAAAAGCTTAATAGATGTCACCTTTCTCCCCTGCAGTCTTTATATTTGGAAAGTACTTACAGTTGTATCTTCAGTAATACTTGTTGTAGACCGAAATGAATGCAAATGCAATTCTGGCAGTCTCTGCAAGAAACCAAAAATGCACGGACCAGAGAAGTTCACTTCCCACCTAGTGTCTGTATGGCTGTTGCTTTTAAAAAGCATAAGCGTTTTGTTCCAACTACTGTACACCATGATATTTACAGCAACTGCAGTCTGCACAAAACCAGGCAAAATGTAGGGTTTTTCTCCCCTTCCATCTTAAGTTCAAGTTCTCTCCCAGAGCAATAAATATCAGCTGCCCATATACTCATGTATTCAAAAAACATTTTGAGCAGTGGTAACGAACATAAAAGGCTGCTACATTTGGTGAACTGCAATACCCCACATGCTCAACAGTAAAGGAAATACTAAAAATTACCATAATTTTTATTTTTATCAGTGGAACAGCTGGATTTTTTACTCAAGTTGCTTGGAACTGGTACTTCCAGCTAAGGAAATGGGTGTTGTCTGTCGATACACATGCTGTCTGCACATGAGTAAAACACCAAAGTTTTGTTGCACTACTATTAAGCATTATTGTTAGCCCTACAGACAAGATGTCACCACACTACATTAACGCACCACTTTACAAACAGTGCTGATTAACTGCTGCCTCCTGAAAGCCCACCACCAGCAAGTACAAGGGCAAGTGTAGACCTGCTTTTAGGAGGAACTAGTCCAAAGCCTGCTACAGAGCTGGAGGGCTAATTTGCCTTTTGGGAGTCTAACATCCACAGAATGGATCTCAAACAATTTTCACTCTGTGTTTCTAGCCTGTCCTTCTGGTCAGAAGTTTAAGAAGAGAAAGGGTCAGAAGCTAACATAATTATTTATAAACTAATTTCAAGATTTATTGGGTGGTTTTTCCAGTGGTTTTCCATGTACAACTCCCAAATAATTTACAGGCTAGTGTGTTGCTTTCACCATTGCTTCTGCTACATTTATTCTTCCCCTGTTGTAACATTTTCTTCGATAGAAGAATGGTAATTCAGCCACATTCCAAGAATATAACAAACTCTAACTGCAAAAAATAACCATTACTGATTTGCATTTTCTCTTACGGATAAGGAGGCAACATTGCTTGCTTCTGAAACCTAGACACAAACATAGAGGTGAAAAGGTATTTGTCATCAGCGCTTTGGCAAAAGACACTTACTAGGCTTCTGCTGTCTAATGACTTTATTGTTCTTTCCCCCATCTAGAAAATAGGGCCAGAAATGCTTATCTAGCTGTTTCATAATAGTTGGGGTTTTAAAAATTTTCGTTACTTTCTATTTGGACACTGTCACAAAGCTGTAAGGTGCAAGTTTTATGTCCATCAAAGTTCTTAATTGTGGTATTTTGAAAACAACATCCCAAGCTCCTCGCTGCCATCACTCCCTTAGTTTCAAAATATCAAGTGATCTTAGATACGGATTTGGCTGCAATGAATACTTTCTTTTATTTTTATGGATTCTGGCCTCCTTAAAGTTTAAGTGCATTACAACACAGTCAAAAATTAATGCAACTGGGAAGAAAAAAATACATTTTGAAAAACGATTTTACAACACTACTGCTTCTTTGGCAGCTCCTTCAGTGTTATCTTGTGTGCCATGAGACTAGCCCTGCTCTCACTCACAAAATGTTAGCTGGGAAGGTCAGTGGAGTCCTAGATTAACAGTCACAAAGGGAAGCTGCTGAAGAAAGCAATTAAAAAAGCCACAGCATCCTCTTATTTCAGGAAAAAAAAAAAATAAAAGAGAAAAAAGACTTGCTGTGAACAAAAGAAATGTGAGGTCTACTGCTTAGCTAAGTGTCCTAATTCTTTTCTTACTCCAGTCTCTATGTTGTTAGTTTACAGTCTTTCAGGTACCATCCTTCATAAAAATAAATGGGCCTCCAGGGATTTATATACCACAACCAGCACTTCAAAACTACTTTATGTAGCTCCCTTTCCACACCTTAATAAATGTAAACAAACACAGATTTCTGAACAGGAGCCAGGGGAATAATTTTCCTTCATATTGTGCCAAGCAGGCATTAGAAATGCCAGTTGTTGCGGAAATGGGAGAAAATGGTAAATAGCATCCTAATGAGGTCTATTCCAGGTAAGTATCCGAACAACATCATTGGGAAAAATCTCTTCTCAAGACTATTTTAAAAGGCATTGTTGCTCATAATTAACCAAGTTGAAAGCTAGCTACAATAGCTAGGAGCAAGTGGTAGAGAATCTGCATTAACCCTGTTGCTGCTCAGGAAGTACTGTGCCTTAACATACAGACCTTGCTGAAAGCCCCACTTAAAGGGCAGCCATGATGACTCCTGCTCTACTACAGCATTTTTAGTTCAAGCTCAACATTGCAGGAATCTGATACAACTTTCCCAAATCAGCGACAGGCTTATCACTTACATGAAGGGAAACCTAAAACATACAGTTTCACAGAAAAGAGGTACATCTTGCCTCAGAAATACCTCAGAAATTGGACAGATTGTGAGTTTGAAATGAGAAGACAGTACACATATAGCAAATGTGCTATGCGCTGTAGCTTTCCACCCAGTAATTCATATCTGCAGATATATAGGAGAGAAGGATGATCCATCCCATAGAGTTTATTGTTTCCAGTGAGAACAGCAAGACTGAACTGCTGATGGGTTTGGACACAAGGGAGAGATTAAATATGGGCAGGGTGTAGTATGAACCCAAAAGAAAAAAGGGAAAAGAAAGATGACTAACCTGCACAAATTCAAAGGAAAACTGATCTCCAGACCTCAGTTGATTAGTAGTGGTAACCAGATTTTCTCCTGTTTCCTTATTTAGGCATTTTAGGTCCTATTAATTTAGAGTTCTTCAGCCTGTCACAGCTGTTCAGGTATAAGCTAAACATTGCTCAGGTACAAGCTAGGCATCTGCCCTGCAAAGACTTCCATTAAAGATTTTTTGTAACACTTTAATTAAATACTATTCCCAGTACAGCAAGAATTTACTGACATCCAAACCAGCATCACAGCTACATGCCTCTACACAGTGATGTGTTTTTTATGTTACACTAGACAGGTATATCTGGGGAATGCTTGAAAGAAAGACAGAACTTTTCCTAGCTTATTTATCACTACTTCTCAGTGACTCAACTTTATTTTAATGCCACAGGTTGCACAGCTGCCAGCCTGTTGGAAGTATTTCTGCATCCCATTGGGTTAGCTGTCCTACAATTTCAAGAGCACGTGATCTCTTCTGGAAGCTTGCGGATGTAGTTCCCTCACCCTCCCAAGCTATAGCATGACAACGCATGCCAGAACACAGGCTCTGGCACGGACTTCGGAGACAGTTGCACAATTTTGCAATAAATTCATTATGTCAAGCAGCACCAGTTAAAGCATTCATTTTCCTGGCCAAAGAAATAAGTGAGGAAAAGAAAACCAGAAAACCCAAGTCTTCACTTTTCTGATGTCCTGTTGCATCAAAGCACAGGTTGCAAGAAGCTGAGAAAGTGTAATATGCTTCAACGTCTTTTTCGGTTGCTATGGTACAGTTTCTTATGGAAAATTCCTTGTTCTGTGTGGTGTTTTTCCTGCCTCATTTGGGATGGCAGAACCGTTCCTTGTGTCACCTGAGAAACCGGGCTGTCAGTTTCCACCTATTGGTGAGAAAGAAACTCATCATCAGCAGAACTCCATGGAAAATTCCTCTGGTAGAAGTTTCTGCGCTGGAGGCCAACATGACACCATGGAAGAAGAATGGATGGATCAGGGGCTGAGAGGGCCACACAGGAGATCTGGCTTCACTTCAGGGTCTGCCATAGATTTCCTGCATGAGCTCAGGCAAAGAATTTAATCCCTGGGATTCCCTTCTCATACAGGCAGGAAAATGAAACACCCTTCCCCCTTTCTTCACCCTGTGCTTGAAGCCCAAGGTCTGTAACCTACCCATAGACAAACCAACCAGCTCCAGGTTACAGGAGCGGGGCCATACCCCAATGGCTCTTCAGGCAGAGGCTATTTGCAGCAGGAATCCCACAATGCTTTGCGTTTTGAGGTCTTGTTTGGACTTGGGGCTGTAGAGTAACTTTCACAAATATTAATAAATAATTGCACTGCTCTTCACTTTCAAGGAAAAATATCAACATAACCGAGGAGGGAAAATGCCAGCTTTACTGTACAGCCAAGCAGGAAAAAGCATTTGCTTTTAGAGGATATCTGTAATCTATTTTCTGCAAAAATAACAATAATAAAAAAAAAATTGCTAGCAACTTTGTATAAAAATAGTATTATGGCATCAAACGAGTGATACAACACAATCAGGAATAGGGCCTTCTCACTAGGGAAACTTTTTATGGATTAGCTTGAAGTAATATGATTTCAATATGATATTTTTCCTGCTGGAATGTTTTTCCTTCCAATCAAAACATAATTAGATCACACCACTTTAAATTCATGACAAAAAAAAGCATGGTTAAAAAATAAAGAAGAGAAAGTAGAGAAGGAGAGACAGAGAGTAAAATAGAGACAGAGAGAGAAAAAGAAAAATAGAGAAAGAGAGAAAAAGAAAAGAAGAGAAAGAGAGAGAGAAAAAGAGAGAAAAGGAAGGAAGGAAGGAAGGAAGGAAGGAAGGAAGGAAGGAAGGAAGGAAGGAAGGAAGGAAGGAAGGAAGGA
>JAOEHY010052331.1:0-10330 GCA_025447955.1 Psilopsiagon aurifrons
TCACACGAAAGTCCATTCATCAGCACATTACCAGTATTGACTGAGTGCTGGGTACTTAAAATGACCATTTTTCAAAAGTTTCATATTGGATAATTGGAAGAGTAGCAGTGGAATGTCTAACATGTTTTTTATTCTTTCCTAGGTGTCTGCTTGTGACTTTTTGATTGTTTTGCTGCCAGCTTTTTGTTGGTTGCTTTTTTTGGTCTTGGTCTAGTGACCGCTGAAACAAAATACACATCTGTTAGGCCATTTTCTGAAACCCTACAGCCATTCTTATGCAATTATGTGACAGGTTTTATTCTTTACTCATTGTATTCCCTATCAACATTCCCACACATTGGCTCTGAATAATTATCCAGGACAAACTATATCCTGAATTATTAAGCTAATGAGGCACACAAGGGAAGAAAAATCAGGAGAACATCCCTCTATATTTTTTGAGAAACATACCTTTTCATTATTCTTGTATAGTGTTTATAAAATACTAAATAATTCTTGCTACTTGAAGTTATCAAGAAAGCCATGTTCTTTCCTGACAAATCGTCACCTAACCTGCTCAATAATCCGGCACACCTGTTGTTCTATCAGTCTCCCTTACTTACAAATTCCAGATGCTTCTCACTGCACTATCATTTCTAGAAAGGTGAACTGCAACGAATATGAGATCACACGGTCCAATTCTATAATTCAGCCAGAGTTATTGTTGCAGTGTTTAACTTTTAAAATGTTATGACATTTTAAGTTTCTTAGGTCTCTTTCAAAGTTTTAAGTAACTCAAAGATTATTAAGAAACCCAAACATATGTCAAAACCTTTTGCTATTGATGCATTAACCTGCTTTGTTTTACTTAATGTAAAAAGAAATATTTACTGAACAGTTGCTCCTTCTCAGCCTCATGAGCAATTTTCATGCTTTGCTTTTGTATCATTCTCCTTCTGCTCTTGACTTTTATCAATTCTTGCTAGATTTTTAAGAATGACTTCATATCTTCTGTGTAACTGATCATACATTGCCAAGTGATGCATTAGTTTTCTATGTAAATTCTTTGTATTTCCAGCTTCTGGGTTGTCCTCAATATTCTTGAGATCTCATTAAATTTCTTCAAAAGGACTTTAAGGAGACCATTCTGAATATATAAAGTTAAATAAATGCATATGTTTTTGCAAGACAGAATTAAGTCTATCCTATTGCACTTTCAACTAAGAATGGTAGCAGTGTTGAGAATAAGAGATTTCCATAAAGAACAGCAATATTACTCTACTTTGACTCTCTTCATGGCTGTCCCAAGATTTAAAATTGTTATATCTTAATATAAGCTGAAAGATAGATATGGAAATGTTTTTAATTTTTATTATCACCAGATAATATGAACATAGCTACCATATTTCCTTACTCTACCGTGGATCATTTCGTTATACATTTCAAGCAGATTACAGACAAATATATACTCTTTCATGGGAAAACAAAAACTGAAGCAAAGTATCATCTTTTTGTAAACCTTTTGATTTTTTTTAAGTTCTGAAAGTTTTAGGCCTATGCATGCTATTTTCTGTGTATAAACAGGCAGAAAGAAAACCTCAGCACTTTTTATATGATTATCTTTAAATTCTTTCATTGCATATACCTGAGAATTTTTATTAAAAATACAGTACTGGTCCGGTTTGGGTTTTTTTTGAGGTTGTTTTTTTTATTTTTCTTTTTGGTGCTGTTTGTTATCAGGTTCATTACACGAGAGATAACTCTATATGTTGTGCAGAAATCCACTGTTTCCTTTTTCTTTATGAACTGTAAGTTATGATTTATGAAGTGCAATGTAATTACTTCACTGAAAAGAAAATTAAAAACTTACTTCAATCTATAGAAATATAGAAATATTCCTTGCAAGGCCTTTACATTTAAGATAATGACACAATATCAAATTACAGCATCAAATTTACATTGAAGATAATCAATATAAGTCTCCTGCTATCTGTGTAATAGCTCTGAATTCCGTCAATTCTGAACATGCTTTCTAACGCACATAGGTGAGTTTTATTTGGTGAATGATTTATTCACAAAAAAAATGGTTTGGCTCTGAATTATTCATAAATCTGGTGACTAATTCTGAATAAAAAATTCAAAATTGTTATTTTGCACCTGCAGGTAAAAAGATTTTGCTTTCTTGAAGGTCAGAATTAGGAGAAGTGTAGGTACAAGTTCCACTTTTGTCACTGGATGACATATTATTCTGACTGCCTGTGAAGTGAGTGGCAAGGACAGTCTTCTGGATATCAGAGAAGGTTCAAAACCTACCCCAGCCTGCACCGGAGAATAGCTTTTAACTAAAGCCTTTTACACCTCAGGAAGCTATTGCATAGGTGGGTGATTGATATTTAGTGTAAATTTATTACAATATTTTCATTGCAGGTGTTCCATTTTGTGAGAAAAAAACCTCCACACTTTAAGGTTAATCATCTGAGGGCCTGGAACTGAAGTTGTACAGCTTGCAGGTTGGTAACTATTGAGGTTTAAGTTACTCTGTGATAAGTTTCTCTCATTATGTCCTCCTGAGGCTGCTCCATGAGCTACTGATTCCTCTTGCTGAAAGTCACAGATCTGTTCCCAGTGTTCCTCTGTGGTGCTGTAAGAAATCTTTCTTCCTCAAATGGAGGACTAGTAAACATAGGGGAAACATGATATTATTATTCAAAAAACAGTTTTCAAATTGCTGCAAAATGGAGTGTAGCATTGAAAATTCAAGAATGATTTTTTCTGTTTTCCCCAACTTTGGTGAAAAAGGAACTCTGTGAACACAGCAGCCTCTAAATGATCCGTCTTTTCAATACCAACCTTTCTACTTCATACACATCAAATTTCAAATTAAGTCAAGCCTGGATTTGAAAAGATTAAATTCCCCAAATTTATGTTAGTAGGTACACTTGAATCAGTTTAGATAAACTCACCATCGATGAGTCAGAAACACCAGATGAAAACACCCATTTCATGCTTTACCTCAGAAATCCTCTTTTTCTCTCCAATAACCAAAATCAGGTGAAAGTCCAATTCTCAGAAGTGTCCATGAGTTGAATTAGAGAGTCCTCATTTTGCTTCTTCCTTGGATATCTCATTATACAGCCATTTATTATAAATTAAAAGTCATTGTTCTCCACGCAGAGTTCCCGGTTGGGCTCAAATAACAATTGCTTTAATTCTAGACTTAATACATGACTGTCATAAATAAACACAAATACAGGATCAGACTTCTGTCTTTCTGGCTGCCTTAGAAACATAGCAAAGAAAGGAAAGTTGGAAGCAAACAGAAATCCTCCATCTTTGATCTAATTAAGTAACTGGAGCTTTTGTAGTGTAACATATACTGGAAGTGGCAGCTGCCCAGGGTTTTGCAGGCTATTTTGAAAGTCACTTATTATTTTGTATTTTCATTATAGACTGAGAACAAATAGTGTCTGCTCTAATGGGCAACTCACCACTTTTCCTGCTAATTATTTTAATAATACTCTAATGTTTTAATATTTTAGGTTGTTTCTACTTTAGGGAGTGAGTACAATTTAATAATTAATGGAGCCTTATAGGTGATAAAAGCAAAAGATATTGAAACAACTTGCCACGGCCTGAACAATATGTTTTTTTGCTGGAAAGGATATCTTCAGGATTGATGCTAACACCCTCTCATCACTTCTGTGTTTTTTTTTAATACTTTAGTATTTTTGAATTAAGGTGAAGAAGAGGATTGAAGTAATTGCAAAAGAGTACATTAGAGGAGCCTAGAAAATACACTGGAAGTATCTTAGAAATTTCAAAGCATATCTGATAATTTTGAAATTACACTAATTATGACAAGATAGTGAATTCAGAAAAAAACGTTTGTTTTGGAGAGTGAATAAACAGCATGTTATCAGTTGAATCACCTATTCACACCTCCTTTTGGGTTTGGGTCTTAGAATGTGTCTGGGAGTACTGCTGTCAAAAATGGCAGAATCTGTGGTTCTATGATAATTAGCTGCTGAATGTCAGAATTGTAATTCATGTATATATGACATTACAGTAGAGAAACTGTTTCTGAAAATTCAACAGTATAGCAGAGACACAATACTCATAAACAATTTCAAATTGTTTCATGATTGACACGCTAGTGCGAGATTCAAAATTTAGTCAGTTCAAAATTAAAATGCATTTTTCACCGGAATCAAAGCTAGACCAGACTTCTGTGTATTGGCAAGCGTCCAGAAAAACTTTCCATTTCCTTGCATTAGTCCACTGTAGAGAACTTTATTAAATGGTAAGTCAGATGATCTCTTTTATCTTAAGTTTCCATTGATTAAAGAAGTGTGCAATACCTTGTATCCTTCAGAAGCCTCAGTTATGAAAAGTTAAGTACGGAAATTATAGAATTTCTACTTTTAGTTAGATAACATTGGTGACAAAGATGACTGTCTGGCTACATGAATGTTAAAAATATATATTAGTAATGTAACGTTGTGAGTACCTTATTGAAAAGATTTAACCTTTGAAAGTAATGAGGATTCTTGTCCCTCAGTCTTACTACCTCAGAAAACAAAAGTAATTTAAGGATGTCTGGTTAAACAGATATGAAAAACTGTAACTTTCCTACTTCTACTACTTACAGAACTTGGAAAGAAATTCTCATGTTTATTGTGCAAATCTTACGTCTTGTGTTTGTGCAGGAGACCTTCCGTATTATGAAGTCTTCACTTTATTTTGTGGCTGTATATGAGAGTATTATTATGTCTATGACAATACACAATGCCTCAATGACTATCTAAACTTTTCTAAGTACAGGAAAGATTCCTCAAGAGAAAAAGTGAAGACCACTGACTAGGAAACATTCAGCATGTGCAGAACATCAAAAACTGTCTGACATTGATTTCAGTGGAACCTGTCAGTCTCAAAGTTCAGCACCTGCTGACATACCAAAGTACAGTTTGGTTTCATCACTTCCAAAGGAAATTCTTATCTCATGTAAATTGTCCTAATCATATTTTAATCAATAACCAGGAATGTTTTTTTAAGTTTTAAGTTTAAAATGACAGGGAATTTGTCCTAAACTTCTGAGCTACAAGCATTCCAGAAGCAAGCGACAACATGTAGAAAAGTCATCCACACAAACCAAATATCTGGGGAAGTGATTATTCCTTTCTGTTCTTCTCTTGTTGGACTACATCAGGGGTGTTGCTTCCAAATATAAGAAAAATGTTGCAAAACTGGAGACAGTCTAAGGGAGGGCAACAAAGCTGTTTAAGAAGCTGAAGCTCATCACAGACAAGAAGAGGCTAAGGGAGCTGTATATGTGTAGGTCCAAGAAGAGAAATCTAAGGGGAACAAGTTGCTGTCAACAAGTAAAATAAGAGGCTATGATGGAGATGAAGTCAGACTTTTCTAAGAGGTCTCCAGCAGAAGGGAAAAATGCAGTGCTCACAATCTACAGGAAAAAAAAAATACAGCCAAATATACAGAAAAGGCCTTCACAGTGAGAGTGGGAAAACACTAAGGAAGGCTGTCAGGAGAATCTGGGAAATGTCCATCTTTGCACATGTTCAAAACTGTCCTGAACAAGGTCTTTGGTAAATTCATCTAACTTTGTGGGAACATGGGAACACTACTTTGAGAAGGTGATGAAACTAGATGATTACTGCAAGTTCCTTCCAATAAAAGTTAGTCTTGGATGTCTGAATTCTGTTCATTTTGACATCCAGTTAGAATTCATAAAATATTCTTCCTGTATCAGTGGTACCATATTGGTTATAGAGGCTGAATTCTGCAAGCTTAATTGCATATTTTTTAAAAAATTAACAGTATATTCAAACATGCTATCCTTAAAAACAAATTTGCAATTTTCTCCTTTTGTTGCAGGAGAATGTTTCTAGTGGTGATATAAAATGGAATTTCACCAAAAGAAGTGGAAAAAAAGAAAAACAATGCTGAATTTGGTGGAGGATTTTTTCTTTCTACATTTGGTTGAGTAACACTGTGGGAGGTATTGGATTAATGTCAAGAATTAGCAAGAAAAGATGGAACAGAATGAGGGAAAGTAGAATACACTTCATTCTTTTGGCAAAAATAATTCTCTTCATCTCTCTGGCAAACTGCAGTGTTGGAAAATTATTCTTTAAAAACAAAATGGAAACTGGTTTACACTAGAAACACATAAACCAGAAAGACTGTTGATTTTTATGTGCTCATTCAAAGACATATAAGTATTTCTTTTATTATGGTGGGTGCCTGTTAAAGCAGAAGAATTTCTAAAGAATATGATGAGGACTGGGTTCTTACATCTGGGAGAAATCCAAACTAACTGAACTAACTTCAGTGAATTTATTCTGGATTTGTAATGGTATAATTAAGAACAGAATTTTATTCTTTGTGGTTCTTGTTAGTCAATGAAATTAAATTTATAATTTTTTGCTAATAGTGAGAAAAACTTTTCTGAGTAACATCAAAAAAATTCATAGCAGCTAGCATCAAGCCACCTGAACAGACAACTGGAGATGTGGCTTAGCATTAGAGATCTTTCCCAGGTTTCAAAGGAGAAATACTACTTTTCCTTTGCAGTGTATTTGTAATCTGTATGGCACTGCAATACTGGAGCATCAGAGATCAAATCAGGCTCACCCAGCAATCAGATAAGTTTTTAAAGGGAAAGGTGTACATATGTAGTCATATATGAAATCATCACAAGACAGTTATTTCAAGAGCACAGTAATATTTTATTGAGACTATAGCATCAGGAGCCTTGTGTTTGGTTTTCATGAAAACTCTGTGAGACTATTAGAGGTCTAGGAATGTAAGTCATCACCAAATGAAACAACATACTTATGCCTTTTCTAAAAACATCATTCAAAAATGGGCAATAATTAGCATCAAAAAGTCAATTACTAAAGTGAATATCTTTTTCATGTTTCATCTCCTTACCTGAAGAATGAAGAAGCTTTCTTCAATTAAGTGTTCCTGCATCTTCCCCAGGGTTCTGCCTCAAAAATTTTATGGAGAAAACTCAAAAAGAAGGTGGTTTTCAGGTTTTTTTCCTACATAAGAATGTTATTTTAGGAACAAATTCTGGGGGTGGTGCAGCACACTTTCTGTTGTAGAAAGGAGCTTAAACAATTCTTCAGATGCAAGACCTAAAAGATAAGATCTCATAATATTTTCTAACCTTTCTAATCTATCTTTTTCCTGCAGAGACACCAGAGAAGCTTATGACCTCCACAAAGTAATAGGATAGCGCACACAGGGTCCTCAAAAAGATGGAACTGCAAACGATGAAAGACAAGGTCTCGAAGCTGAAAACCCTTATCCCTGCTTTACAACTCATTTTCTGAAGTTCTTAAGCAGCACTGATACCAGGGTGAGGAGAAAAAAGATGGATGTTTTATCTCTTTCTAGCTCAGCTTTTTTGAGTGGAAGGCAGCCAGGGAGATCACTAAGTGATAAAACTATCAGTGTTAATTCTGATATAGCCACCATTTTACCATTATCTCACATCAGGAAAGAATAGACCTCTGGATTCTTTCCAGGAAGACCTCCACATATCTTGAGATATGAATAAATTTCAACTGGCAAGGAGTCTGGGCCAGGCCACAGAGCTGCAGCCAAGCTCCTTGTTCACTGATTGCCAAACTGAAGACTTGGCCAGGGTATTTAACATTGGAATGAAAACCTGCAGAGCAAAGTGTTTTACAAAGTTAAACAGAACCACACTGCTGAAGTCCAGCCATCACTGTATGGTCCAGTGTTCATGACAGGAAGTGGGACTGCAAGCTGAAGCTGAACTAAAAATGGCAGCCAGAGGTAATTGAGCTGGGAAAATAATGCCTTTTCAACACTAAGAGAAGAAATATATCATAAATTTACAAGTATTTCTTGAAGTTAAAGTTGTTAAATACCATGAAGAAGGACAGAAAAAAACCCAAACAAAACAAACAACCAAACTTGTAGGAAGTGCTCCAGATTACTTAACTCAGGAATCATTTCAGGAAAGTGTGTCTATCTCTTAGGGACCAGAAAAGGAACTGATTAACAAAGGAAGCTATTTTTTAAGAGGCTGAAGGACATTGAAATGAAATGAGAAAGTTGTAAAGGTCAAGTGGAATTACACTGAAAGTATATCAAATTGGATATGCAGGAATATATCATAGGGTCACAGAATCATATTACAGCTTGGGTTGGAAGAGACCTTAAAGATCACCTACTTCCAAACCCCCTGCCATGGGCAAAGACACCTTCCACTAGACCAGGTTGCTCAAAGTCCCATCCAAAATGGCCTTGAATGCTGCCAGAGATGAGCAATTTATATCATAACTCTTTATTTTGGTTTCTCTGCCACTTTATATAACCCAAACCAAAATGAATATTTTAATTCAGTTTCTATAGAAATTGCAATACTGAAAAAAAACAAATATTAGGACACAGTATGAAGAGAGAAGTTATTCAAATGGAGCTGGAAGCAAAATTTTAAAACTGCAACAGATTCAAGATGAATAAGCTGTTCTCAATGCCAGAACACTAAAAGAAGAGGCAAATGAAGCTGTAGTAACAATTATTGAATGTTCAACACAAATCTACTCAGTCCAGGCAATATTTTGTTATGGAAAAATAACAAATATGTTCATACTTTCAGAAGGAAGAAATAGTGACCGATGCAAGTACAGTCCCATTAGTTTAGTTTGAATGGTCGTTTCTGGGTTGAATGGACTTAAGAACAAATTTTCATGGAAGGAGTAAAAGCAGAAGTGGAGCATCAACTGTTACTTACTAAGACTACAATGAAGCATATGACAGACATAAAATTATTAATTTTACGCATAAATAAGGTGAAGAACATAGGTTTGACAGAATAGTTAGTAGTAGGTAGATAGTTTTTATGAAACAGAAGGATGGGAAAAAAGTGATCTGAAGAATTAGTAGAATTCCTGATTCTACAGAGCAGCATCAATGCATGAATTGTGAAAATCTCTGTGTAACCACAAACCAGAAAATTTTAGGAAGTTTCCAATAGTATACTGTGGTAACAGACTTAAATTAAAAATTAAACATTCCTAAAATAAAGTTCAGATAAACTACGTGAAGGATACTAATGACTCCTTTGGGACTAGGAGAGTTTGAGCATATGTTTCATATAAAGGAGACTGGTGAATTAATGCTTTATTAATAATAAAGATATGTATTCCACACAGAGCCCTGCATTACCAGACTCACTATTAAACCCTGGAGCTAAATAAATGATGTTGTCTAAAAGTCTTTGAGTGATCTGGGCTGGGTTTCTGGTCAGTGAGAATAGTCTTCTTTATTGATCTCTAAGAATGACCCCTGAAATGACTGTAAAATGACTGACAGTTTTCCAATTACTCTGAAATAACCAATCACAGGCGAAATGTAAAGGGTTAAAAGAAGGAAAAAAAGAAAAAAAGAAAAAAAAAATAATCTCCAAAACCAAATCATAAATCCTAAGAAATAAGTGGTTGGAAATAAAACAAAAACATGCATATATCCGTTATCTGAAATAAAACCAAGGGTTTTGTTGATTGTAAAGTAACTAGCTGCCACTCCACATGTATATAACTGATGTTTCAACTCTCAGGTACAATCTAGTATCTTCGGTGCTCATTCATGGAGGAGAATCTGTGTGTAGGAACTAGTTTTGTTTTATACTAGTCATGATCTAACGCCAGCTGACTCATAACCACACATCCTCTTGCTCTCGTCCCCTCATTGGCCCTCCTCCTCTGTGCAGAACGGGGAGGACAATCAAAAAAATGTAAACCACACTGGTTGAGATGAGACCAGTCCAATAACTAAAGTGTAATATACAGCTAGTAGTAGTAGTAATAATAATAATATTTAATAATATTATTAATATATAATAATTATAATAAGGGTCATAACAAGGGGATAGCAATAATTACCCCTTAATTTATTAGTATTAAAAGGGTAATAACAAGGGGAGAGAATATAAAATTAAAAAGGGAAAGGAAAACAACCAATAAAAACAACTGAAGCACAATTTCTCACCACCCACAAATCAATACCCAGTCTGATCTGAGCAGTGATCTGCCCTTCCAGGTGACTCCACTCAGTTTATATACTGGGCATGATGTGGTGTGGTATGGAATACCCCTTTGGCTAGTTTGGGTCACATGTCCCATCTCTGTTTCCCCCCTGCTTCCCCTGTCCCTCCTCATTGGCAGAGCATTAGAGACTGGAAAGTCTTTGATCAAGGTAAGCTCTACTGAGCAGCAACTAAAACATCAGTATGTTTATTAGCATTATTCTCAGACTAAAGCCAAAACACACACTGTACCATCTAGGAGGAAGG
>JAOEHY010052336.1:0-37020 GCA_025447955.1 Psilopsiagon aurifrons
GGTAATGTTCTAAGATCTCTATCTAGCTACAGAGGGCCCCAGTCTCCATCAAACCTTTATGGACATGGAGTAGAAGTATTTCATCATACTACAGCGATAGGACTAGGGGCAATGGGTTCATACCTAAACAGGAGAGATTTAGGTTAGATATAAGGAAGAAGTTGTTTATTGTAAGGGTGGTAAGGCACAGAACGGGTTGCCCAGGGAAGCTGTGAAAACACTATCCCTGACAGTGGTCAAGGAAATGCTGGACAAAGTCTTGGGTGACAGGGTTTAGTGTGAGGTGTCCCTGCCCATGGCAGGGGGGCTGGAACTAGATGATCTTAAGGTCCTTTCCAATCCTAACTATTCTACGATTCTATGAATGCTGCTCAGCTGGGTAGTGACGATAAAGTGTGGGTGTAAGACAGGCTCTTGCTGGGACAGGAGATGTTTGTGAATGGTCATTTGGGTCACAGGAGCTGAAGATAATCCAGTTTTGTTGTCATTGTCATTTTTGAGAATGGGAATTTTAAAGAGTTATTAAAGAATAGTAAACCAGTAACGTCAAAACCACAGCACTGCACCAGCTATTAAGAAGGAGAAAAAATGACAGCTACTGCTGAACCCAGCCCTGCAATCTCTACCTATCTCCACCAATCTCCCATACTCTTATGCTAGAAAAGCTTCTGGGAAAGTTTGGCTAGGATTAACTAGTATTCCCCCAAGCACAGAGGAAAAAAGGGGTTGCACATATTAGAGCCCTTTCCAATTGTGGGGTCTGGATGCCACCACCTCTTCTGAAGGGAAAAATTCATGCTCTGTCATTCAGCGAACTTCATGCTTGTGAGGAGTACAAGAAGAAATACAGTAGAATGAAGGACAAAAACATTGCTAATAAACAGAATTGTCTGGAATTAATCTTATTCCTTTTGAAGTCCATGGGGATTTTATTACTGACTTGAATAAAGGCTGAATAGGGTTATTCAGATAGCCCCAAAGTTCTGATTACCAGAAATCAAGGATGTAGTACTAGAAAATAAAAGGAATTATCTCTCTTTTGGGGTATTCCATAACTAGCTGCAAGCAAGAAACTTGGATGCTGCCTTTGAACTAGCATTTAGAGGAGATAAAAGAAAGCCCATTGCTCCCCACTTTAAGTAATAGACACACTTTATATAATTATGCTTAAATATGAATCAATAAATCAGATCATTGTTTTTCATACAAAGAATTATTGGCAACTAAAATTAGAAGAAATTTTTAGCATTTTTGAATATAAACACATTGGCTGTAGACTTCTATTCTTCTTGTTCTTGTTCTTGTTCTTGTCCTTGTTCTTGTCCTTGCTCTTACTCTTCTTCTTCTTTTTGTTATTGTTATTCTTCTTATTAAGATTAGTTTGTTAAACAGATCATGTTGCCTGACAATCATCCTCATCACTTGTATAATATATCCATTTGGTTTTTCTACAAGGTGGGACCCTTTTACTTTGATCTTGGGGTCATTCATCAGCTACAGTAATGTTCACATGAACATTTTGGAGCCTGGATATGTCCATCCCATTGAGGTTTCCTTTGATCCTGAGAAGAATCCCTGAAATATGGGGCTGACAGATCTGACAAAAGGCATACAGGAGATCCAACCAATAATTCTTTAACACTTATTTTAACATTATAAAATAAAAAAGGTAGGTGTAGTTTATTTCAAAAGCTACAATGTCAGTGGTTTATTCTGGCTTTGGCTTCATATTTGGTTCTCTTGCCATATGGTCTTGGTTGATAGTTGCATTGGCATGTTAGCCTGATCTAAATTATGTACAAATATTTCATGGAAATTTTTTATTGATCTTCCTCAGGGCTGTCTGTCTTCACTGAGCTTTGCACAAAGTTTGAGATTATGTATCTGCTAGAAAAGACTGATAGGAACATTTTATGCAATGCCACATCTAGCTAAGCAGGTTAGTAACAAGAATCTGGAGCAGAGGGTGTAACATCATCTATCTAACTGCAATTGAAACAAATGCCCAGTTGGTTAGATAAACTGAACCTATAAAACTATAGGACAGTATGGACTACAGATAAGGTTGCTAAAATTCTTTCTTCAAAGACACTAATTCAATTTTGAGCTGAACAAATGGCTATTTAGTTTATCTTGTTTAATTTTAATTAAAGTTGAGCTTACTGGGGTTTGGGCTTTGTTTGTTTCTTTTCTTTTATTTTTTTTCTACTTAAAAAGTAGGTATTTAGTCAAGCTAAAATTCCTTTATAGTCAATGGAGATGATCTAAACAACCAGTCTGAGTAGACACCTCACTTCCATGTCTAAAATTAGAGACGTGTGCAAAGCTGTGGTTTTCTTTAGGGGTGCAGCGAAAAGCAGGTTACAGGGAGTTAAAAACTAATGCTGTGGCAACAAAGAAAGGCAGGCAGACAAAGGTCAGTCATATATGCCCCTTAATTCTGCTCAAAAATGACAAGACTGGATCCATAGAGGATTCACAGAACCTTCTGCTACCATAATATATTTGGCTTTTTAAGCAGGGTGGAAGATTTTTTTGCTTACTCAAAATGATTAGTGCCACCACAAGCATTCTATTCTTCTGAGGCAGTTTTTAAAAGTAGTTTTGTCACACAACATTTCTATTTTCAGTTTTAATTCATAGGAGTAAAAGTAGAGAAACTTCATTCTTATCCCTTTCAATCTGAATCAAAATCATTATTTTGTTTTCAAGCTATTTTCCAGGTCTTCCCCTAGTTCATTGTCTTCCCCTAGTGCAATGTTTTTGTTTTTTTTTTTTTATTTTTCTGGGGGAATAAAGAATTGGTTGGTTGTTTTTTATTTTCACATCACAAGCAATTTTCAAGGGGAAGTTTTCCCACTTCCCAGACCCAAATTTCATAAATAAGGAGTTAATATTTGCCTCAGTCTTTACTGGCAAATGCTCTGACCACACCACGCAAGTCTTGGAAGGCAGAAGCAGGGACAGTGAGAATGAAGACTGTGGGCCCACTGTCAGAGAGGATTTTGTTCAACACCATCTTAAGAATCTGAACATATACAAGACTATAGGACATGATGAAATCCATCCGCGGTTCTTGCAGGAGCTGGCAAATGAAGTTGCTAAGCCACTGTCCATCATATTTGAAAAATCATGGCAGTCAGGTGAAGATCCTGATGACTGGAAAAAGGGAAATATAGCCCCCATTTTCAAGAAGGGGAAAATGGATGAGGTGGGGAACTACAGACCAGTCAGCCTCACCTCTGTGCGTGGAACAATCTTGGAGAGGATTCTCCAGGAAGGTATACTGAGGAACATGAAAAACAACAAGGTGCTTGGTGACAGCCAGCTGAAATCCTGCCTGACCAACCTGGTGGCCTTCTATGATGGGGCTACGGAACTGATGGACAAGGGTAGGGCAGTTGATGTCAATACCTGGACTTGTGCAAAGCATTTGACAGCGTTCTACACGACATCCTTGTCTCTAAATCAGAGAGACATCAATTGAATAGGTGGGCCACTTGGTGGATGAAGAACTGGCTGGCTGGCTGCATGCAAAGAGTTGTGCTCAATGGCTCAATGTCCAGCTGGAGGCCTGTAATGAGTGGTGTCCCTCAGGGATCAGTGTTGAGACCGGTTTTGTTCAACATCTTTGTCGGTGACATGGACAGTGGGATTGAGTGTACCCTCAGCAAGTTTGCCGATGATAACAAGCTGTGTGGTTCAGTTGATACGTTGGAGGAAAGGAATGCCATCCAGAGGAGCCTTGACACGCTTGTGAGGTGGGTTGATGCCAACCATATGAAGTTTAGCCATGACAAGTGCAAGGTCCTACACCTGGATCAGAGCAATCCCAGGCACATCTCCAGGTTGGGCAAAGAAGAGATTCAGAGCAGCCCTGCACAGAAGAATTTCAGTGTGTTGGTCTATGGAAAAATGAACATGAGCCTGCAGTGTGCTCTTGCAACCCAGAAAGCCAACCGTATCCTGGGCTGCATCAATAGGAGCATGACCAGCAGGTCAAGGGAGGTGATCCTGCTCCTCTGTTCTTCTCTCGTGAGACCTCACTTGGAGTATTGTGTGCAGTTCTGGTGTCCTCAACATAAAGAGGACATGGAACTGTTGGAACAAGTCCCAAGGAGGGCCATGAGGATGATCATGGGACTGGAGCACCTCCCGCATGAAGATAGGATGAGAAAGTTGTGGCTGTTCATCCTGGAGAAGAGAAGGCTGCGTGGAGTCCTCATAGCAGCCTTCCAATATCTGAAGGGGGGCTTATAAGGATGCTGGGGAGGGATTCCTCATTAGGGACTGTAGTGATAGGACAAGGAGTAACAGGTTCAAACTTAAACAGGGGAAGTTTAGATTGGATAAGAGGAAGAAATTCTTTACTGTAAGGGTGGTGAGGCATAGAACGTGTTGCCCAGGGAAGTTGTGAATGCTCCATCGCTGGTGGTGTTCCAGTCATCTGGAACTTCACCTAACTGCCATGATTTTTCAAATATGATGGACAGTGGCTTAGCAACTTCATTTGCCAGCTCCTTCAATGTTACACTTCTGCTCCAAATCATATTGCTAACATAAGCACAGCCTTGACTCCAAACACAGACAAAGGCTAGAAAGGCATGACTGTGTCCGAAACTCAATGCTACCTCCATAACCTTTCTAGAAGAGCTGACTGGCAATGTAAGGAGTATAAAACTGCCCCCATCAGCAGAAGTAATATCAGCAGGAGAGTCTAATAACATCAAGGTGGTGAGAAAGGTTTTCACAGGGCGGAACATCCCAAAGCCGTCTTCTGGGGCAAAGTGAATCTCAAGCTTTCTTAGCATCTGTATACGCCTCTGAGATGTATCAAACCCTGCCTTATAAGGTGACAAATCGTGGCATTTAGAAAAATATTTCAATGACAAAGTTACCATTGTGAAATGTGATCATATTCTGAGCATACTCAGGAAACATATGGGCAAAAAAACTCCTGGGCATACTCACTTTGTCTACTTTCAAGTCCTTTTGTCACTGAATTATAACATAAAGGATGACATTTTATTGGAACTGCATATTGATTTGCATCTAGAGGTAGACACAGAATTCTAATATTTTCTACGGTTCGCCTGGCATTTTTGGGCTTATGTCAGATCTTTTGGGTTATATGAATAGTTCCTTTGATGAAATGATATTCCTTATTCTGACAAGAGCTATTTAAAAGACAAAGAAATTGTCTCATTTCAAAATGTGTAGTTAATGAAATAGGAGCCCACCTAATGCATTGTGCATTTCATAAATATATATTGCAAGGTAGGACAGACAGCTTTTAACATTTCCTGCACTCATCTCAGTCCAATTCTTTGAGATTTTCTGGGTTACAGTAAATTTTTTCTAGAAATAGGATCATAGTGTTGCAGCTGATCTGCCTTTTGGATATTACATCAATGCAGATAGTCCATAAAGAGAGTACCCGGACTCAGAGCTCCCAGACTTTGGGTACTGAAAGTATACAAGTATATGTTTTATTTACTTGATAATTCATGTATCAAACTACAGTGTAGAACCGATTAATGTATCACTGGCTGCTACTTCTAAAACTCTACAGGCCTATTATGGCTGCGTGCATATTGGATTGCAACTTGTGAATACTTAGATCTAGTAGGGTTGTTTTTCTTCACTTTATATTGTTTACACAATAACTGAGAAGTTGTCAGTAAGAAACTACTTTTTTCTGAAGTAGCATGGATTGAGTTCAGTCTGTTGCTCAAAACCAACCATACAAATCAGCAAAGGTCATGGAGAACAATGAGGTGTCCAGTTGACTAAGACTGGGAACTCTGCTGAAGTCTGAGCAACAGGCACAAGAAAACAAGACCAGAAATCAGTTATAAAAAAAGAGCGTGCTGGGAAATAAGCTACTCCACCTACCATTTCCTCTGGGAGGGTAATCCTGAATGAACAGAATTCTGTCCCGTGCCATGGTATAATACTAGTAATTCTTTCTCCAAAAGCCTGACATTTTGAATTGCCTGAGACTCCATTTGTATTGCATTAAATCAAATATCTTTCCATTAAAAAAAACAACATAAACTTTGCCCAGAGCATAATATCCTTTCCATTAACACTTGAAGTATCCATTAATTGCTTGTTTATGGTTTTTCTGTGGGTAGGTAAACCTAAATAGCTGTTAAGAGGCTAGACATTTTGTTAGATTTGGCTTTTGATGCCTGCCTGGAAACTAAACAGTATTTTCCAGCAAAATACCTAGCCTCTCTGAAATAAGTGGGATTTCTGTTGTTGAACAGGTGGACAAATATTACCATATATACTTCATCTATTCTGCTAGCTCTGATAGTTCAGGACACTCAACATTCTACATATATGGTCTCTTTTATGCTCAGTCACTTACTCTGAATACAAATATGCCCAAGCCCTCTGTATGAGGTTTGCCTATAAAATATCAGAGAGATGGATTTTTTTTCTTATTACTTTTCCCATTTCATTTTCATGGATGTTGCAGTGTCAGCAAACTAGAGGCTACTTGTGCACATTGACATGTATTTTTGTCACTGCATTTCTGCATCTCTCAGAGGGTTTGTCTTTTTGTTTTAGTGGAGTGAGTGGAAAATTTACACATCAAAGTGACTGTATTTAAAATACTGATTAATTTGTCACAGTTGTGTTTTCTCTGACTTTGGAGAAGAACACATACAGAACTAATCAAAGGAATTCACTATAGCACCTGGGAAATTATATTTCCCAGAAGATTAGAAGTGTAATATTAATTTTTGAGAGTTCATTTGTTAGGAAACAGAGGTGGTGGTTGGATAAACCAGGTTTAAATATGTAGGAACTATTTCCCAAAGCATTTCCTTTTTCAGCTGAAATACTTCTGAAATTTCTGCCATTGCAGCTTTGTCCTTGGTGTGCCATCGTCTAAAATTAGCCATAAAGTCATTTCTGCAAGCACTGAAACAGCACAGAAAGGTTGTCATGAGGTTTTCAAAACCATTTTGAAATTGAGTATGTTTAGAAAATTGCTTTAAAAAACCCCACGGTTTTGATTTTTTTTCAGTAAAACTTTTCAGACCCATTTGTCCTGGAAAGTTTTTATAAACTTCTAAGCGGGAGTTGCTACAACTCATACCTGAAAGAGGATGTTATTTACATCTAAAGACTTTCTTTTTGACTCTTGTTTCTGCTTGGGAAGAACCAAACCTTGTGCCACAGCACTGGGATTAAAACCCAGAGTGGGGTGCTGGCAATTAACCCAAACCCTTAGCTGACATCTGACTTGAGAATGAATTGCTGTAAGTTTTCAGGGAGAAGACTAAAGAATGTGTTTGAGATTGTGGACATGTGGATTTGATTGCTGGCACTGTCACAGCCTTTCTATGCTATTTTGGGCAATGCAATTCTGAAGACTTGTCCTGGTAATCTAAATATTAAGTATCCAGAATTAGCAAATTTTCTAGGTTGTGTTCATTGTCTGTGGGTAGGGACTAGTATTCCTTCCAAGGGCATGTAGTGATAGGACAAGGAGGAATGGCTTTAAACTGAAAGAAGGTATATTTATATCAGACATTAGGATGAAATTTTTTACTATGAGGTTGGTGAGATACAGGAACAGTCTGCCCAGAGGAGCTGTGGATGCCCCATCCCTGGATATGTTTAAGGCCAGGTGGGATGGGGCTTTGAGTAACCTGATCTAGTGGAAGGTGCTCCTGTCTGTGGCAGAGGTGTTGGAACTAGATGATATTCAAAGACCCTTCCAATCCAAACCATTCTGCGATTTTATGTTTACAGTTTTTCCCTGTGGTTACTTGAGAGAGACTGCTAAAGTAAATCACATCCAGTAGCTTGGATCTCTGCTTCAGGATAGTAAAAATTGAAGAATTATATCCTTCTCTTAATATAACAAGCATTAAATCTGGTTAACATATTCTAGATGAGATAGATAATTATTGAATATAACTACCGTTAGGTGGTTTATCTTTATTCTCTGTATATGGATGGAAGTTCTAGGTCCTGTAATGTCATAGATCCAGTTCCTGGCAACGTTTGGTTTTCTGTTTACCCAGTGATGAAAATTATTTTCAAGTGACAGACAAATCAGGTTAAATCAACATAGATTTTATTGCCGTGAAATGTTTGATCAAATGTGGTCATTATCTTCATAGACCCATGTAAAACAGGTAGCTTGTATAGGAAATAGAAATATAAAAGATCATGTTTTTCACCACTGAATTATAAATTAAGTTAAATCAAATGGAAGAAAAAAACCCAATCCAAACCAAAATCCCAAACCAATGAGTAGAACATTGTTTGTTGGTGACCAAGTGCGCACTCACATTTAAATACAATCACAACAGCTGCTGTACAAAACAGAATCAATTATACAAAATAAAGAAAATTAAAGAATAACAATAAAAAAGATCAGGTCTCTCCAAATGACCTTCATCTGGCAAAGAAAAATTACTTTATCTTCCTCCCTCATTCCCAACACAGCTGTTCTTGGAGTCTTGTTGAACCTGCAATGAGGACAGAGGCAGAGGATATTTTTATAAATGAAATACCTGTATAATTATGTTATTGATTATTCCTTGTGTTGCAGGCTTCTTTCTTCTGTTAATGCTGGGGTTTTATTAGTCCTTAAAAATAAAGAATTAGAGCAGCAGAACTCTCTCTCCAAAGGACAAATGGAAGTCAAATGACCTTGGAATTCATCAGCAGCCCTTTTGGATGCCTAAGATATCAAGACCAAGACTGTTTGTTGATATTAGGAAACAAAACAAAACAAACAAAAAAGCAGTTAGAGAAATTGGCTCTTAGAACAATAAAGCAGACTTCTTGAGCCTCGCTGCAAAATTGTGAGCCACAGCTATGCCACTGAGTAACATTCAAAGGATGAGATGAGCTGGGGAAATATTTACACAGAAGTCCAGGCTATGGAAGGACTATACATTGTGCCTGCTTGTAGCAGATATTTTTTGTTCTTTAAAAAAGTTAAAGAGACACTTCAGAGAGCAGGTTCCTTGTTGATTTGGAGAGCTGAGGTCTTTTCCCCATGAATGTTGGAGTTTATCTTTAAAAAAGAAGTTAATTAAAGGTCCAAATTCAACCCTTGTGCCAGTTCTCCAAGGCAACAGAATGACACCTAGAAAAAGTTATGGTTTGAGGTGGTAGCATGGAGGACAAAATTCTTGACAGTCTTCTGTCGTAGGTGGCAGGGTTGTCACTGCTTGTCTGTGGTTTACTCCTCTTTACAGGTCATATGAACGTTGTTCCAGTTATCATCATCTGCATAAAACTTTCCCTTTACTACACACATCTGACATGTGATGATACTAATGGAGGACTGTGAACAGAGATCCAAATCTAGGGCAAAGATTGGAGGTGAGAATGTCACTCCTAGTTCTGCCAGAGATTTACCTTCTAAGCTTAGACAACATGAGGTGTTTGAACTGACAGTAACACCTTGCGAAGGACAAGTATGTGGTTTGTCAGTGTGTTTACTTCTTGAGTAATTTGCTAATAGATGCAAGTGTTAACAGCTGGTCTTTGTCACTCAAATGTGTTAGTGCTTAGTATAAGAAGTTTAGAGACCTACTTAAAGCATTGTGAGGTTTGTGGTGGGAAAGTTGTAAGGCATAGAAAGCTGAGTGATGGGCTGAAGTACAACAGGATCCAAATACTCAGACAGCTATGAATCTATTCTTGGGGTTCAAAAATCATGACGATTCATTGCCACACAGTCAATGTTCAAAAGTTTGGGCACTTCTGTACTCCCCTGATGGTTTTGTCCTGAATGGAACAAACAGTTCTACTCTCTTTCAAAGGAAGAACTCCTGTTTCTTTTCTTCTTTTTTTTTTTTTTTTTAGCTCAGATTAATTTCAAAGGCAAAAAAGTACAAATATAATTGAATTTGTTACCAGTGAGCACCCACTAACTTCAAACCATGCTCTTCCTTCAGACTGATTTAATTAATGTTTCAAAATGGCAACTTTTCCAAAGAGATAAAGACTGAGAATATTAAAAAAAGACACAACATGGGAATATTGTGCAGGTATAGCTGAATTAAGCTGAGATTTTAACAGCAATGAATTCATCACTTAAAACCACACTGAAAGCTCTTGTTTCAAAAAACAAAGGCATTTGACACCAAACTGCAGTGATAATTGCTTTTTCTTTCAATAAAATTATCAGCAACAATTGACTATAAAATACAGAGAGCCTGTGAATGTCAGCAAACTTGCAGCTACTTTTCTAAAAGAATTTTGCTTTTGAAGTGGGCTAATATACTAACGGAAAAAACAGAAAGTTTGCCATGTAATGCAGGTGGCCTCTTCACGGTAAGAATATGCAGTAGTTCAATCAGGTTGAATCAGATCTGAATTGAATCATACAAAAAATATGTAGGGGGCTTCAAGTCAAACCCTGGAAGTTCTGGGGACTCAAGAGTGCTCAGGTTTATTAATATTAATAGATTAGGAGGTAATTCAGTTCCAAAATAATTTGTTGCCTCCAGAGTAGAAGCTCAGCGTTATTTAGTGTTCTTTATGTATATATATATATATGTATATATATATATACATACACACATATATAGTGTTATGTAACAATAAAAGATGCAAGTCTTTAAATAAATTATTGTTGGGAACTTTTACCATATCCTGAATAGGTAAATATTTCAAATATAGGTGTATACATATTTTTTCCAGTATCAGACATTTGAATTTGATTGTAATAAAATGCTGGTTTCTCAACATTTTCACAGAATAATCTTCCCAACCAGACATTCCCTCTTCTCCAGAAGGTTGATATTTTAGTGAAGGAAATCTAAATAGATTTAAAAAACTTTCTTCTTTTCTTTTTCCCCTCCACCAAAATCTAATTTAAATTTATCTGCATCTTGAAGCGGAAGACCACAATTAAATTGCTTTATACTACATTTTGATGGGGTAAATCTGTGTATCTGACAGTCAACTTCTAACTTTCCCCTCTCTTCTTTTCTCTTTCTCAGTTTGGTCAATGGGAGAAGCAGAATGAGCTTCCCTTTCACTTTTAATGATGGTCACGTACTTTCACACTCAAGTATTTCATATTCTAGAATAGACCCACAATATTTATGTCAAAGACATCTCTGAGGATCATTCATTTGATCTTAGTACTTCTCCAGAGTTGCTGGAGTGAAAAATTCATTCTGTAAAGTCTAATTTCTGCTAAGCACCTAGCTGATGGTTTGTTAAGGAGGTGGAGTCCAGTGGAGATACACCTATTTCCCTCAATACATACAGGGTGCCTAAATAGCATTAAAGTAGGTACCTCAGTTACATACCTACTGTAAGCAAGGCCAAATCTAGTCAAAATCATAGGACATCTTTTTCCCCCTTTTTTTTCCCCTCCTTTTTTTTTAATGCAAGCAAATAGAGACTCAGTATTTCCTGTCATGTTTCTCACCATGATGGCAATGTCCTTACTGACCTTGAGGGGAAAAGCACTGTGCATAAGTGCTATTTTTCCTTCCATACATTTGGAAGGTGAGGCTGATTTTGGTAATTCAATTTGATCCCCTACCTCATGGCTGTAAATGTCCTCAGATATTTGTCAAAGTCCCTAGGTTAGTCTAAAGCTGGTCATTCAAAATGTAATTCATGTTAATTGACTCTAGAAAGCTGTGATGTAGATGTGTATGAGTTCTTTTATCCTTGGTTTCCTTTATACATAATTGAGAAGAAGTACATACGTTTAGGGCATGATTCATCACTGCTTTAAGGTGAGATAAACTGCATACTGTAAGAGCCTTTTTCTCTCTGCTGATTATAGTGAGAGAAGGATGATTAATCCAGTTGCAGTCATTTACAATGCAAAATGTCACTGTCTTATTCCAGCTTTTCTCTGTGAAGAATGACAGGCACTTCCAGATGATCTCTTCTATCTATTCTAGACACTTGGTGTGCCAGTCAAGAGGCCACCCATAGGTATCTAGTGCTATCTTCTGGGATCCTCCAGTTCCTCCTCAGGTAAGTCCAGTTCTCCTCTATGTTTCATGTCATATTGGTCAAAACTTTGCTACTGCCTTAGATACTCTAAAACATCTCAAAGGGGTCTGAACACTTACACGTGGACAACTGTATTATTTCCTACCACAGAGATGAACTGTCCCTTGGAAGAAAAGTTCTGATTCAGCTGGTCTTAAAAGGAGTTTAGATGGTGAGTATAACCCCACCTTATAACACCAATCTTTCCTAACTTTCTCAATAAAGTGACGTCAGACGATCAAGAAAAGGAATGGAATAAAATTCCTGTTGAAGAAGTTAGAATGTGGCTGGAAAAAGCCTCTTGAACTGAATCTATGCCTCCAATGTTTTCTGTGTGAGAATGAGTGGTAAAGTAATATTTCAAAAGTATATTGCCACTTAGATGCTGTGGACTGAGCCAATCTGTCTTATTTGGCATTTTGATTTTGTTTTATTCTGTTTTCCTGTTGGAAAGTGAGTGGATTCTATTAGACCTCTACACCTTGTCCGGATTCCTAAAGACAATAAAGCTGCAGAAATAAGCTGAAGAAAAGAAAGCATCATAAAATCAATGCAACAGAAAAGATGGCTCCAATTGCCTGAATTGATAGAGACCCAGTTATGTCAGACTGCAGTGTTATAGGACCAGCGGCTGAGAAGACAGAGGACAGAAGCCCATGCTGTCATTTAATCTGAAATTCAGAGGGATGAGGGCTTTTATTGAAACTACCAAGGTTGGGTTGTTGGGTTTTTTTCACTTTTGTCTGCCATGTTCTTTTCAAAAGAGACACCATGGCTGCTGCTTGAGAACAGATTCCTAACAGGTTCTGGCCTCATTCCAGTGCAGCTTTATTGTACATTCCCACTTGGGGATGAGTAGCCCCCAACACTGAACAGTTCATTTGTCCCATGACCCAAGAATTCCTCTTTTGCCAGGTTTCCATATTGTTTTCCCAATGGTGAGTAGATCAGGCAATTCCGATGGATCAGAAGAAGCCCTTCTTTCAATCTATCCAGCATGCAAACAAAGTCAGGATACTGAAACTGCATGTCACACAACCGAAGCACTGACCCTAATTTGCTGCTGGAGAAGAAAGTGCTTCAAATTTCATGTGCCACCTCAGCCAAGTCCAGAAGTGCTTATAAAAAACAGTGTTAGTGTATCATTCAGAACAATCAAATACTACGTGCACGAAAAAGTAGTTTAGAGCAACATAAATTTTTAAAAAGTGACAATTTCATCACACAATTGCTGTACACTGCTGTTCTTAAGATTGAATACTTTCCTCTCACTCTCTCTCTTTCTCTCTGTTTTAATCTTTTTCTTTTTTATTTTCTTTTTATTTGATTTTTCTTTCTTTCTTTCTTTTTTTCCCCTTTTTTTTGGATTTGGTCCACTGGAGATAAATTGCCCTCAATGATATATATATTTAAAAAAAATAACAGCAGCAAGACTCTCTTGAAATAGATTCTGTTTGATGTAGCTAGTCTGTCTTTTCTGTTTTGCCCTCTTTCACAGCAGCCTCTGAAGTTTTCCGCAGGGGGGCTTTCTCCGAGTTGGCGTGTCCTTGGCCGGATTCTGCCGCTCCTCCATTTTTGTGCGATGTGTGCTTTTCCAAGTAGTTCAGCATTTCACTGAGAACAGTTTGGAAAGTGCTTAGGGCAGCACATATTGCAGGAGTTCCAAAACCATGAGTGATCAAACTACAAATGGGAAGGAGACAGAAAAAGAAATACACACACACACACATGAATATAAATGCACTCACATACATCGAAGAGTTTACACTACACTCATTTTGCTATAGTGAAATTCAAGATTTGCTCCCTAAACTATTTACCTATGGGAGAAACAGAAAAGAGTAGAGCCAAAGAGCAGACTACATACAGCTTCAAAGGTTGGGTTTTTCAGGAGTCTCAGTTCTGAGCACAGTGGGACAGATCCTTGACTGATGCAGATTGACAGTGTTTTTGACATCAGAGAGGGCAAAAGAGGACCTGTGCCCTAGACTCTCCAGCACTGCTACTTTTCCAACCCCAGAGGGTTTGGCTCTCCCCTTCCCAGGTAAATGAAATCAGTTCTGTGTGGTTTATTCACTCTTCTACATCAGACTCTTGAACAAGACCTGGTTACTCTACATGGATGTATTACTAGATCTGTACTAGGAAATTCAGTGCAGATATAGCAGTTTGGTCATATCTGTTTGGCTAAGTCCTCTGAGCATTAAACAGAGGAAAATCTGAACTGCCTAGAGGGAATAGTACCTGGCCAATGCTAATGTCAAAACAATGTCCAGGAACTGTTTCACAAAGGGCTAGTTCAGCCAGGTTAAATTTATGCATCATCCTAACCAAATAATAGTAAAAATAATTAAATTCCAGCAATGTTGCCCTGGTGGTGTTGAATTTACTAGTATAGATTTAGCCTCTTGTACTTTACATCCAAATGAGGTATGTTTTTTTTTTTTTTCCAAGAGAACATTACTTTTTTTTCTTGTTTTTCTGCACTGCAATTTCAGTGATGCTTCGCACTTAGCAGCTACTGAAATGATGTATTAATGAAGTTGCCAGGCAGACCTATAGTGGGTTAATCTAATCTCAGTTTAGAGGACCATTTCAGTGCACACATATGTATCTACAGTCACTTGAAATGTTTTAGGCATCCAGGCTGGCTTCCACCTGCAAATCTGGAAGTGTGCAAGTTTCCCAAGGGTCCCATCTCTTAGATAACTATCTTTGTGAGGATGTCTCTGCTAACTTAGGATAATAGAAATGGCACCAGAGACCAGTTTAGATAATTGACTTCAGCCATATTTGCCTAAATATTATATGTACAATATAAGATGTTCATGCAAGGGCCAGGGAAATTCAAGTTGTACTAGACATCTTAGTGCAAACAGATTATTCACATTGTTATAATGATTCATTCTGATAAGTGGTAAGTGAAAAAAAGAAACAAATCACCAAACCCTATTCAAGTCCTCCAGATCTTTAATTTTCATTTAGAAACATAAATGAAAAATTATTTCACAGGGTTGAAGTGTCATTGCAGTTTTTAAAAGCTGATTTCAGTTATCCCAATTCTGCTTAGGGCAGAAGGAAGACAAGAGGAACAGAAGGTGATTTTTGAGTCTGTGGACATTCTTGAGAAATCAATATATTGCTTCCGATGAGGGCAAAAAATCCCCCCACATTACAGTGATTCTGACAAAACAATAATGAGTTACCATCCCACACTATTTAAGATCTTGGCACTGCAGAAGCTCTCTGGGTGTCTTAGGCACCACATCAGTGAATGTCGGTCTAATGCAGAGACCCATGTGTAGCCCAGAAATGGGAGGATTTTGATTCAGCAAGAGCCCTACTTTTTTCTGCATTTTGACTTCTGTCTTTCCAGCTATTTCATAAAAAAATGAAAAAGTAGGGAACAGGGGAAAAAAGGTTATACAGGGCATGGACAATTGTCAGAATGCTGGAAGAATCAAGAAAGCCCAAAATCAAAACCAAACAACCACAGAAAACCCTATGGAAAAAACTTCAAGATGTCTTTTAGCGTAATCTTTCTGTCTGCTGGACATATGGAACCTTGTTTGTGAGGAAAGCTCATATTGTAGAGAAGACACCAAACATATGGGATGCCTAACCAAAATGAGAGCTTAGATTGGAAATATGCTTTTCAGATTTGGAGTGTCCCAGTCTTTTACAAAAGGTCTCCTGAAGGCTATTAAGAAATAAATCACTTTAGAATATTTATCCATTAGTCTCCAGGCACTTTTCAATGAGTTAGTAATGAGAGGAAAAATGATAATTAAATATTTACAGGGACTAGTTTGCAGACATCAATTAATAACTCCACATGAATCTTGAAATCTGGACTTGTAATAATATCTGCATCTTTTAAATTTAGCATTAAAAGCATATAAACATTCTTCATTTTATTTTATTTATTTATTTTTTTTTGAAATGCCTGGCATACTAGGATAATAGAAATTTTCTTCATCATCATAAGTCATGTTTTTAATGGTAGTAAAAGTAAAATCAGCATTAGAACATAGATAAGAGTATTTCTAGATCTCCAAAGTCCTTTTAAGAGTCAGGTGATTTCAAGATTTTCTGTTGGATTTTATTATCATTTCTGGTTTTCGTAAATCCAGAGAAATTAAAATGTGATGAGGCTTACAATAACAGAAAGCAAGAAAAAGGAAATTCAAATATATCATTACCAGTTATAGTATCTCATTTTTTTTACATGGCTTGCATGATCTTCTGGGTCTTGATTTCAGGAACTGACTATACCAGGTACTTATAAAAATATCATAATCTTGCACACAAATGAAAACAGTTTATCTATTTTAAAAGTTGGCAATACCTGCAATAGTTCATTTCCAGTAGATGCAGATAGTATGCTTAACAAAGGATTGAATAGAAATCTTCTGGCCTGCTGTCTTTGAACCTTTTGACTCCTGAACAAAGGGAATAGTACTGTGTTCATTTGATAGCTCAATATAAAGAGTAAACTGGGAATACTACAGTGAAAACCTACAGAGATTGCCTCAGAAATTATCTGTAGGGCTAAGAACAAGGATAAAAAACTTTAACGCTCTGAAATGCTGAAAAAGACTGTAGAAAATACCAGAATGGGACAAAATCTGGTATTACGGTACATAAGTGTAGGTGCCGACTCGTAGGTGTGTTCATCATCAGTGCCTAAACTCTTGGTACCATCCAAGGGGACTTAGCATAGTTTCCTATGTATAAGGGTCTACAGCGATTTGAGATGTTCTACGACATCTGAAATATCCGCACAGATTTGCTAGATATGATAGGACTTAAGTCCACCTTGCTTCTAGGTGCTTTGATGACAGGAAGGTTACCCTTGTGTATCTCACACAACACTAGATGCCAACGTTTAGGTGACTGAATTTAGCCCTGGGGCTTTATTCACTTACTGAATAATGATGTGGGAAAATTCTGGAGAATGATGTAGTGCCTGAAATGGATGTGTCTCCTTTACAGTGAGCTGCACCATTCTTCTAGCTACACTGAGGGCTCCATCAAGCTGAATAAAAATGCCTGCTTGGTGATACTTGAGATACATGTGGTAACAAGATATCTGTGTCTGGTGAACAGGTAACACAGAGGGCTTATAGGAGAACAGCACCCTTTTAAAACAGCGATGTACTGATGGCATACCCAGCAGCATCTAAAAAGACCCTGCATGGTACTGTTTACTCAGCTATATTTTGTCAAAGATCTTCATTGACTACATGAGAAGCTTAGACATCCAGCTTATGTTGTAGCACCTACATATGGCTATTTTATCCTGAGCAAAATCCTAAACTTCTGATCTGAAACTGATGTTCATAGGAAAAGGATTTTATGGGGTGAGTTAGGGTTTTATCTCCTTTACAGATTAGCCTCTTATGTACCACTAATCATCAAACACAGCATTTTTTTTCAAGATAGGACTGTATTTCTTACAGAAAAGACAACACTTCTTTAGTGAAATGATGCTGCAGAGTCTAATGGCAACTCCACTTTCAGTTCAGATGAATATATTGCTCGCTATAGATTAGGGTATGCAGAGGCTAATAATTTTCCTATGAAGTTTAGTAAATGAAATAATTTTATGGAAAAATTCTGACCAGCCCCATTTGCCATACTCCTTTGAGGGTGTGTCTTATTGGCCTTACTTTATGTAATAAGCATCAAAAGGCTGAGAAATATAACTTTCTATTTCGTTTTACATTTTTATTTTATCAGGTAATTCCCCATGCTCTAATTTTCGTGGACTTTCTCTACAAGTTAAAATCTTGAAAAAAAGGTCTAGGCTAAAATCTAAGACAGCTAAATAGTTTCCATTTGCTCATGGAGGTAAGTTTCAAGTTGAGGAGATAATCTGATTTTGCATTTAAATCAGATATGACAGACAGAAGATTCAAAGATTAATGGCAAAGCATTCAAATGTGTTTCCTAAAAGTCAAATTCAGTTGAATGATTATTCAGGCTGAGTTCCCACTGAAATTGGTTCATTTTTGGTGCACTCCACACCTATGAAATGAGCTGCTTTCATCACAATAATTTCATTCAGGTGAAGCCTAAAATTAAAAATAGTGGTTTCATAATGAAATCTTCTGGGTATTCTCAGCTTTGTAGTACAACTCCTATAACTAACCTTGTTGTTCTAAAAGCAAGGCTAAGATTTCTGATTTTGGTACTCTGTACGGAAAGCCTCAGAAAGAAGGCAATGAATATCAGGCCAATATGTTATAAATCCTTATGCTTAAGGACATCCAGACATGCCTGCAATTCTTCCTAGCTCTGCGATGCAATTATGTCTCCTCATGTTTTAATGATGGCCTTACTTAAAAGTGAAAAGCTCCAAGTGTGCCTGAAGGCTTAGACTCCCATTTGGCAACTACCTCAAGGACTCCTCCATACGCCAGGCTGGTGAAACTGACATACAGCAAATGAAACAGATTCCCTCTCTGTGGGGGAGAAGAGGCCATCTGCACTGAATGTTTACACCCTCATTTGAAACAATAATAATGAAAAAAGAAGCAAGCTTGAACTTATTGGTCAGGCTTTTTCAGAACTTTGCATAGAGAAACCACTTCATGATTGAAGGGGGATGAATCTAAACAGCACAAGACAGATGACAAATAATAAGATCTAAGAAGACTTTTGGTGACTGGGCTGTAAAGGAAATGAAAAAGAGATTTCAATTTCCTCACTGATGCAAGTAACATCCTAAGTTAGAGGTGCCTTATTGACTTCTAGGTGATTCTGTTGATTTCAAGATCTGTCCTGTGAAGGTTGCCTAGAGAATTAAATTGTGATTAACTTTACTACAGAAGGTCAGTAGGCCTAACTATGACACAGTCATGGTAAACCTTAGAACGTGGCCAGTATATATTACAGGGGTAGGTAGTCTGTAACGTCAGAGAGGCAAATAACACATACAAAAATTGCCTCACAAAGCAGGCCTCCATGCTTGTTTTCTCATCATAATGAAACACACATATCAAGGAGATCTTTTAAGCAGATGGACCTCCTTCTACATTGTGTAAAAGCAATGGAGAAAGTAATGAGAGAGCGCAAAATATTCTATTTCAGCTCTGTATATTTTAGACCTTGGGACTGATATTTCACACTAGGGCAATTACCCAGCAATATACCTGAAACATCCAAAACTGCAGCTATGGAGTGCTTCTGAGGAAGAATCCAAACATTAAGCCATGGTACTGTGGTGCTCATGGCACCTATAGAAGCCCTTAGATTTTTGACGTGCAATGTTCTCAGCAAAGCACATTATATCCTCCAAATAAAACACTGGATAATATTGGGACTTGATTATTTTGAATAAGAAAATATGTATAAACTTGTGGCTGACTGTGAATGAAAACTGGCATCACCATCCATTACTACCTGTCAGTCAAACATACCAGTGAGACCACAGATTCAAGATGACTGGATACTTTCAAAAAACAGTGAGCTTGTCCCTCCCATAGCCATAAGGGACTCATTTCACTTAGTTAAGAGTCACATCTCTGCTCTATGGGAAGGTAGAAAAATGAATGAGATCAATTATATTTGCTACTTTTTTCCAGTTAGGCAGCTAATCATAGAATCATAGAATGCTTTGGGTTGGAAGGGACCTTAAAGCTCATTCAGTTACAACCACCTCCCATGGGCAGGGACACCTTCCACTGGACCAGGTTGCTTCAAGACCCGTCCAGCCTGTCCTTGAACGCTTCCAGGGATGGGGCCCCAAAGCTCCTCTGAGCAACCTGTTCCAGTGCCTTACCACCGTCAAAATAAAAAACTTCTTCCTAATACCTAACAAAGATATATCCTCTTTCAGTTTAAATGTAGCTAAGAAGCCTCTCAAATGAGAAAGGCCAAGAAATAAGCATTATAAAAATGCTGATAACAAAGGACATGCAACTTTGTAACCTATGAATTTGGAAATAGGCAGATACCATTCCTGTTTTGGGGAAAACACAAGTGCCTTAAAGGGTTTAAGAAATCTTAAGTGCTGGATTGTAAACCAAATCAAACTGCCCAAGGTTTTATCCATTTGGGTTTTTTTTTGGCAATCATGGAACAAATTTATTTGTTGATGAGGTGAATAAGGAAAATAAATTCTTTTCTGTTGTCTTGACTCCATAAATTGTGACTTCAAGAGAATATGGTATCAAAAGACTAAAATTAAAAATCATGGGCAATATTAAAAATTCACAACCTTCCAAAAGAATTTTGGTCATCTGCAGAGCAGGAGAATGTGATTGAACTCTTGTTATAAAATGATCAATAAGGGAACCTCTGGGAAATGGAGTGAGGGAAAAATCCCAGAGGAAGGAACTCTAAAGCTTTTGGTAAATAAAGAACCAAGGAAGAGAAAAAAAAAAAATTAAAAAAAAGGATCAGTTTGATGTTTACTAGTACCTCACCATGAGGAAAATTCTTGTTCATTTTAGCTAGCAGGATCTAAAGCCAGATTGAGGGAGATCATGGAAACGAGGGAACTATAGAGAGCACCAGAGGTGTTTCACCACTAACTTTGCACACTGGGTTCTTCCAGTCCGTACATTCAAATAGAAGGCTGGTGTTGCTAATCAAGATAACTGGAATTATGACAGCAGTTGTTTTACCTCCTGATAAGCAAAGAAGTGTAAAAAAATGGAATATATAAAGGGGGAGGGTGGTATCTCTAAAGGCCGCCCAGAAGCAAGGCTTTGGTTTTGGCTCTTTGCTGCAATTTAAAAGCATGTTGAGCTTCAAAACCCATTTCATCTTTCCTTTTTACCCTTCAGAAAAAAGGGTGTTACTCTTGCTGCTCCCAAAGTCTGAGCCTCTGGTTTCTTGCCTGTTGTTTTTTTGTTTCACCTTTTCAAATATGATGCCAGGCACTTGCAGGAGGCTGACCGCAACAGTCTCAGAGACTAGCTAAGCGACAAAACTCATCTCAAATGGTTTCATAGGAAGCATGTTTCATGTCAGCTAGATGGCTAGGAAAAACAAAGAATAATTTGTGAGGACATTGATTGCTTTCATTATGTAGCTTTAATATCCTGACCCTATTATTTTTTGTCCATTTTTACAAGGTTTCTGCAATGAAAGAAGTGCACTTGCAAGAAAATGGTTTTGCTGTCTTTATCTTTTGTATAAAAAAAAATGATCTGGATGTGGTTTTCCATCTTTATCAAAAGTAACCTTGAAGTTCAAGGGTCAAATCCAACTTCTGTAATTGGTAGGTATTCGTCTTTCATTATATGATGGATGACATTAGGAGGATACCTGAACTCTCCAAACACTACAGATTCTTACAGACACAAGTGTTCCAAAAGCAAACATGGAAGATATGTCTACACCCAAATTTACAAGAGAAGTGGGTGAGACTAAGAGGTTGATTAATGAGCCAGGTAGTGTGTACATGAACAGACACTTGAGTATAATCTCAGCAAATCTTCTTTTTGTAAGCATTTTGTGTCATGTTTTTTGGTTTCCTAGCATAGAATGTGGGTAGGTTCTGGTGGGTTTTATGAATAACTCTAGTTTTCATGAAATTTTGGGGAGCTAAAAAGACTTCTGCCAAAAATTAAAAAAAAAAAAAAAAAAAAGAAAAGAAAATCTGATGCAAGGACAGGTTACAAAGGCAAAGACAAGTCACATGTCAGTGTGACTTTCAAGTTCCTGGCTGAATCTGTGGGAAGCTCATATGTAACAGTGGAATGGAAGAGAGAAGAAGATAGATGCTCTCTCCACTCAACAGCAGAGAGAAGTAGGGTATAAAATAAAGGAAAATACTAGTTTTTTGGACCTTCAGTCCAGCTGGAGGGATATCTTAAATTCTGATCCTTAGACTGAAGGCTGATTTGATACTTTATCAACTGGATTAAGTGTGAAATGAATAAAACAGGATCCTATATCCAGAACTCTAGCTTTGGTTTAGTGCAGAAGCCACTCCACTAGATAAGGATACTGATGGGATCTCTTTCTCAGTCCAGCCTTACGTTTTCCTTTGCAAAAGAGAACAACTTCAAAAGAAGGGATGGAAAGTGAACTTGCAGATTCACCCATGCCACCAGAGCTGCCATAGGACATTTAGAGTATCTATAACATGGGTAGATGAGATGCAGGACTCACAAAAGACCTTTCAGCTGAGAGAGTGGCAGATGAATGTGAGACGGGGTGTTTTTTTACACCTAAAATTACCCTTGATCCCTAGATTCACCAGACAAGTGAATCACCATAAGATGTTTAAGCTGAAGCTAGGAAACATCTTTAGTCACCTATATCTGCATTAGTGAAGTGAGGAGTGTCCAGACTTCTCTGACCATGAGTGATATAGAATAGTCTGGCTTTATTTCCATTATTCCAGCATTTTAACCTGTGAAGTAGTGGTCATATATCTAAGCTTCCAACTGAGAATATCCTGTTGACTGAGGTGAGGCTGACTTATGCCTGGGAATTGTTCGGGACAGAAAGAGTTGGTCTAAGCCAAATACATAAAAGGAACCACAGTAGAAATCAAACATTACAGACAGTTGTGTTCCAGTGACCAGGACCACACCTACCAAGCTTATTAGATTGGGTTTAATGTATCTTTTGGAGAGTCTTAATTTTTGCCTGTCTCCATTCCTTCTCTGAAATATGACACACACATTTCCCTTCTTCACAGCAGAGATCTATAGAACTGAAAATATTTGGTTTATCTGGTTTAGTTATCTACTCTAGAGAGTATTGGATGCAGTAAATATCTGGAAAGAGCAAAAAGGCTAGAGAGATGAGTGGTATGCAGGTTATTTCCAACTATTCTACATATTGATATGCTTCAGATCTACCTGCATGCTGTTGACAGGAAAAAAGTAAGGCTTGATGATTATGCTGGTTAACATTGTCTCTGGTCCAGCAGAAGAATCTGATGGTCTGCAATGTCACCGTTCAGCTCTCCTGAGTTAGTGGCAGGATTATGGGTATTGAGGGTTACGCCGGGCTTCACCATCTCCCATCACAACTACCTGCACAGTACAGTCTCTTGGTGTGTGTCTTGGAGCTGTTGTGCTTCCAGGCAGGATTGTTTTCTGTGGTAGGTCATGATTGGCCTGGTTCACCATTTCCAGGCTTTTCTAAAGTGAATTATTCTCAAAGCCTTACATATGTGCTCTTTTTCACATCCATCTTTTTGCTTTCTTCAAACATTCCAACCCCCTTTTTCCTTCCTGTCACCCTGGAAAATTGAGAGCTGTCTCTCAGTTTCACTGGGCATAAAACTAGTCTCTTCTACTTGTTCTGAATCCAAAACCAACCAACTTACAATGCTAAAGAGAGGTTTGTGTAGCCTTTCTGTTCTGAAAGAAAAATAAAGATGAAATTTCAGCTTTACTGACATCAGTAGAATTAGAAAATGATTTTCTACTTCAGGAGAAATTAAAACCCCAGTTTTTCCTTCTTGCATACACAGATCCACACACGTGCACACAAAAGTCTGTCATGATTCTGTGGGGCTTTGGGGAGGAGACTTCTGCATTATAAGTAATAAAGGGTATTTTAGAAAAGAAATTAAGGTTTACCTAAATATTTTCTTTTTCTCATGTTTTCCTTATCTTTCTTTCTTTTGCTGTCACTCTCCCTCTATCACTCTCCCTTTCCTGATGCTCACTCCATTTTGAAAGTAAAGGGTGAGAGAAATAGGTTCCTCTCATTAAATCAATAGAAACTTTTGTGTTCTTTTCTAGTACTGATGTGCTGACTTCTCTCTCTACTGTAGTATACTTGTAGATGCATTTACACAGATTGGCCTTTAGAGAATAACAGAGACGCTCATGTACACGGACAAAAAGTCTCAGCACTTTTTCCAGGTTTTTTTTTTTTTTTTCTCCGTGTCTTTATACTGATTCTGTCTTCAGAATCCAGGGACAGGAAGGTCAAGTGGTGGCTTTCAGGCCAGCAATCTTGAATAAAGCATACATAATACTACCCCTGGTAAGGTACTGCACAATAGTTGCTGCTAAAAATGTAAGGGTCTCCAGAAATGTCGGTTCATGGTTAAACAATATTGGGAATTTATTCTTCATGCAGAATTGAATTTTCTGTATTCAGGTCAACTGGACATCTCAGAGCAGCTGCACAAACATGGCTGTACCACAGGTGTAGAAGAGCCTCTGGGTTTTTTGCTTATGTGGTAAGTTGTGCCCAATTCAGCAGTTTTCAGGCTCACTGGCAATTCCTGTGAAGATTTCTGCTCTTTTATGCTTTGTATGAACTTTGAGTTTGGAGGTTGAGCAAACCCAGCAATTTTGATCCCTTCAAGGGGGCTATCCTCTGCTTCAGGTTGGACATATGTTTACAGATCTTGATGAATTGGAACTCAGTCAAAAAACTTCAGAGAAATGTGAGCTTGAAGGTTGAAAACTGAGGAAATGGGAAACACTGCTTCCATCTGACTTGTGCCAGTCTGTGAATCCTGACATTAATTATTAATGTTGAGAAGTAACATCACGAACAAGTGGAGCACATAACTCTACTCTTACTGGCTGTAGGATAATTTATTCCTAAAGAAAAATCCCTCTAACCCCAAGGTAGTGGAGGTTGGATTCTACTGTAGGTATTGGATGTTACAGCTCTTTAAAAAGTCTTTTATTATCTTAGAACTTATTCTAATAATAAAGATATGTGTGATCCCTCTAAAGTTTTCTGGTCATGATTTTTTGCATCATATTGCATAAGCATATACATAGGTGTATAAAATAACAACTTGTCATCTTGTGGTTTCTTTGCTGCCTTGATTATTATGGTTTACAAGGCAGAATTTCTGAACCTCCTCGTGTTATATTAAATCTGCATAAAACTGTATGAGACTTCCCATGAACAAGAATCAGCTCCTATTGCATAATATAATAATTTTGAAAAAAAATGCTATATTTATGCTAAAAATTGTCACAAAACCTAGTCATAGATTCCAGTGAAAGACTGTGCTTTGTCCTTGCAAATGTGATATTTTGCCCCATCCCAATCTAGAGACTTATGCAGCAAAAAGATGAAGAATTTATTGTGAGAAAGAGCACAGTTCTGGAGTACAGATGGAAAAGAAGATGAAAATTTCACTATTGAAAAAGCATGCTATAAAATTTGTGATGACTATATGGAGTCACTGTTTCAGATTTAAATCTCCTCTGCAAGATGCATTTGTAGAGCATCAACTACTCTTGGACATTTTGGTCATAAACAACACTAATTTCATATGTATTATCAGGACCAGACACTTATTAAGACAGTCCAATTTTAGACTGATTGCTTTAGATGTCATCAGAGTATTTGAGAATTACTATGGTATGAAGGTCAAATCCTCTCTGGCATACAGTTGCATAACTTTTATATATATAGATACATAATAATCATGTTCATTTTAATGTAACAAATAAGGACAACCTGCTCTTTTGGAAATCCAATCTTAGGTGGAACCTATGATTGGGTCCTATGATCAGGGATGTGGAAGTCAATGTACTATGAATATTTGAATTCTTATTGTTAGGCATGTGGATTGTTAGGCAAATGCTTTCAAAATCTTTTTATTAAGTGATTTCTGATTATTCTATTTATGCTTGTGACCAGTGCTGTGCCTCAGACAGCAGAGAGCATGTTGTTGCAAGGTTACAAGAGCTTTCTCCATGTGTTGGGGTATCAAGAATTTTCTCTCATCTCAACTGATCAGGTAAAAATTTCCTGTGACAGAGGTTGGTTCAGTCTGAGGTTTATCCTCCAGAGAAACACAAAAAAACCAAGTGATCAGTCAGAAGCACTGTTTTCTGTGTTGAAAACTTTACTTGGAAAATAGTTAATGCTCCCAAAAACATGGTGAATTGCATTCTTGTATCTTCTCTGGCATCTGTGACAGACTTAAGTGCCTTCTGTGATACTTAATCTCAAGAAGGCAAGTAGTCGTAAGAGGGCTTCAGATGATCTAGCTGTGAAGGCTGCCAGATTTGGTGGATAGGAGTAGCAATGTTGTCTATGCTAGTTTTAGCTATTTACAGTACAAGTGTCTAATGTGTACTGGTTGCTAAGCTCCCATTCAGCTGAATATCTAGACTAGACTGCTCAGTCACTAGAGATTAGAGAGAATTTCAAGTCACACAAATATAGATGTCAGTGTTAGGTCTGCTTAACTGTGGTGCAGATTTCATGCGCTATGCAGACAAGATGCTTAGAGGGTACAACAGAAAGTACACACATGGCTGAAACAGAGGCACCTGCATGTAGATGAGTAGCATTGGAAGTCTGGGTCAGAATCTAGATCTGATCTCAACTTCTCTACAACAGATGGAAAAGGAATATGGTCTCAGTTCAGCCTGTGGGTCTGGCAGTACTCATCATTCACTAAACACAATCAGAGAAGGCCGTCTGATTTAAGCCCAGGGAAGCATCTTTGTAGGGTCAAGACCTGTGCTCTTCTAGGTGCCAATTTTCAGTCCAACACTTATTTCCTACTGCAGGCCTGAAAGAAAGTACTGAATGATCCAGGAGGTGCCTACAGAAGCTTTGTACTTCAACCTACTGAAGTATAGCAGAGAAAGAAGGATGGGAGCTGTACCAGTTGACAGCTTTTGTAGCTGAAGCCTTCAGTGTTTTATCCTGACTACTATTCTTTAAACACAGGAATCCTTGGGGACTAGCTAACTTCTATCACGTTTACTTTTTGTGCATGTAATGGGGAATTATCTATTTTTCCACAAGCATAGGTAATCTATTAAAATCACTCCATGAGTGCCCTATATAAATAAGTATGTCTCCCTTGGTGGGCCAGTGTAGTTAGGTATTGGAGTGTGTGTGTATAAGGGAAAGCATACATAGACATAAGTGGCATGTACATGTGTGTACACATCACCTCATGAGAACAGAAGTGGGGTTTCTGGGTGTGTTCATATACACATAGGATGCACACAGTTACGTGTTAGAGTAAGCAGGAATATGTGCATTTGTGGACCAGGCGCTGCCCTTGCACACCCCCTGACACATAGATGAAAGAAGTGGGGTAGTGGATATTGGTATTTTGGAATCCATTCAAAGTTTGAGGAACTAAACTAAACTGAACTATGAGGTATCATACTACCTAACTGCTGGGTGCTTCATGCTCTATCTGAATCATAATAAGTAAAAGACATTTGGATGTTGGGGTCTGAAATTGTCTGTCCACCCAATGAAAGAAGAGTGGCTCAGCTGGCTGCACCAAAGAATATGGAACATCATTCTAAGCCTTTATAGGCCTAATGAACTTGTTTGGTGTTATGGTCTGTAAACAACTCTCTGGAACAGTTTTTTACGTGTTGATTATTTCAGTATCAGCTAATGGCTAGAAAAAAAATAAAATCTGCAGCCTGAGCTAGTAATGTATTCCCCTTTGTGGTCTGAACAGAGATAGGAGCACCTGTAGGATGTTTCATCAAGTTTATCTTTGATGAATATCTTAGATGACCCCACAATTTCAAAGTGGCCCTCTGGAAGTTACCATCTCACTCTTGGCTGCATCTAGCCCATTGCCTAAAGCAAAAATGTGGAATTATACAGCAACTCCTGGGCTAATAAATCTGTCTGATCTCAAATCATCTATACACTTTTATCCATAACATAGACAAAATTCTGATGAAGTTTGGTCCTTGTCTTCATAACGGCTTATTGGGCTGTCTACACCAGTAAATTAAATATTGCTATACTGAGTGTAAATATATAAGCAGCCTCTGGCTTTTTAGTCTCAGCCAACTTGCATTCTCCCACACCTTTCCAGGGTGTTGTTCTGTAGTTAGTAGTTAGTAGTTTTTCAATTAGTGCAGTAAAACTGTTCCAGTAGGTAGCATACTTTGAGGACAGTCTGCTTTGGTGACCAAGAAGTTTATACTATGGTCATGGTAAGATGATGTCAAATGGTGTCAGTAGCATAGAGGAGGCTCTGGAACTACTTAGTTAATTGGTAAAGGTGAGACCCAATTGTTCCTTCTTTTATTGCTACTTTGATTAGTCTATATTGTCACTTTGGCTTTGGACTTCAGTTTCTATATTTCTGGACCATCCACTTGGTTAGTTAGTTTGTGAGTTGGCTCACATCTAGAGCAAGACAGCTTTCTGGCCAGATAGGCAGATCTGGACAGGAGATGTAGAAAATTACTTATGCAAACTCAGATTGTGGTCCTTGAAGCAGGGTGAATGCAACTAACCTGACCTACATTGCTGGACAAACGCGTGCTTTTAACAGGCACAGAGAACAGAGGCATTATGGACGTTATAGTCTAGCTAAGTGCCTAGCTAAGGGAACAAATACCACTATAACTTCCTAGGTAGTCTTTATCAAAATAATGGATTTTAGTTAGTTGCTTTCCTTTCAAAATCATACCTGAAATGTGTTAAATGTCTCTGGATGTCGAGGTCTAATATTGGAGTTGGTCTGGAGGATCCGAGGGGTGATCTGTCTTGACTTAGAAGGTCCTGGAATTCTTTACATATTTGTCTAAAAGGAAAGTGGAAATTCTTAAATAAGACAAATGTAATCCTTTCCATAAAACTAACTCCCATAACATGTCATCTCATCCTGAATGATCTCATTCATAACAGAAATATTTGGCAGAGGCATTGTTAAAGAAATTAAAGGCAAAAAAATCTCCCTTTTGCTTCCCTGCCCCAAATTTTCAGAGCCAGCAACATATAGAATGTCTTGAACAGGAATAGCTGCCCTCTGCGATGATATTAACGCTGACATTTTAAAACATGATTTCTGTCCTGAACTGGACTCAGTTTGGTAGTGTAAAGTCTGACTAAGCTCACCTATGTTAGAAGCAAGGGTTATGGTTAAAGAAAATAATAAAGTAGCATTAGAACATGCCTGAAGATGCTGTGTAAGTACACTACTTGTATAGTTGTTTGTCTGCACTGGTTTATCTGCAAGTAGAAGTCCTGGCCATTTTGGCCTTGCTTTCCTAACCCACTAACTTTCAAGACAAGTGGAACACTAGGAGTTGTGAAGGAAAATGCTACCTTTGCTCTCCCAGTTTCAATTTATGACCATACTCTGCTTCTTTGTAGAGCCTGTGACAGAACTGATGGATTCTCAACTGAGACCTCTCCCACAGGTCTTCCCAGATTGAGAATCAATTCCAGCAGCAGTATTTAAATTTTCTATTGAAATATTAATTAAATTGTTCTATATTTCTACCACACATCAGGCATCCTAAAGTAGGTGTCTACAGCAGTACAGAGGATTTGTAACCTGACAGTGACTCTTCGTTTCTGGTGAGGAGCTCGGTGACTCAGCTGGCAGTACTTGCACAACAGACAGGCACATAAGGCAAATCTCATCATCTCCACTTTTTCTCAGTGATCATTTACAGGCGATACACACTTTCAGAAGGTACAACAGTTTAGTACCTTGCAATGGGACCTTGGGCTCAGTCTTGCCTGGTGTTCTATCTGCCTAGTAGCCCAGCTTCTTTGGAAAGTACGAATGGCCTTGCTGTCTTCTCTCTTCCTCTTGGGCCTTCCCTCAGGCTTCTCAGGATGCCTCAGCACCTGGGGCTTAAAAATATCCCCTAGGATATTTAATATCCACTGTATAGGACCTAACACTAGGAGAGACCTGAAAATATGGCCTTCTCATTCTTGTAATATTGCTGTGTTGGGCCAGTTTGCAAATTAGTGTAGGAATATTCTACTAATGCACTTTTCAAAAAAGAAACCACATCAGCTCTATTTAGTGCATGTTCTCAGAAGACTACTATCTGGACCATGGATAAATAGAGACACCACTTATTTTCAATTTCTTTATGATACAGTTACTTAAAAAAAGACAGGCATCTGGATCTTTCAGGACTTCTCCAAATGAGTATATTATTCTCCATTGACTGTATTGGAAATACAGGCACTTGGTGTGAAGTCAGGAGGACATTATGCCCACCAGATGATAAGGACACTCATCTGCATTGTAAAGAATACAGCGCCAGGCATCATTCTCATAACCTCATGTAAATTGTCATCCTCTGGTAAGGTCTGAATAGTCATGCTCCTCTAGCCTCCTAAGCAGGGTGCTTTCTCAGAATGGAACCTGGTGTATGCTATCTCTCACAACATGTACAGAAGATATTCGGAAGAGTTCAAGAAACCATTCTGACATTTTAATAATATGGACAATTGCAATCACATGACTCAGTGTGTGAATAGTTTACTTTGTTAGCACAGATGCAATCACTCTGTGTGTGGGCAGTTTCTAATACTAAAGAACATCTCTGTTTTCCACAATTTCTGTTAGAAGACTTTGCACATCTGGTCCTACATAGATTTTGAGTTCATTGTCACCTTATAACTCTTGTCCTTTGAGATAGGGGCATAATGGAAAATAAGTGGGTAAACTCAGCTGCTTGATCTTCAAAAGGTTCTCCATTGTCAAGTGAGGAAACTATACTAACCTTTTCTACTCTGAATTTTAGCACTGTTCTGCAAGTTGTTGACATAGACTGTGGATACCGCAGCTCTCTCTTGGCTAAGAGGAAAGGAGATGCAGAGAAATATTTCCTGCTGTGCTGCTGGACTTCATCCAAGCCTGATTTCTGAAAGCACTTGTCATCTGTATGGTCCTAGACACCGACTGCTTGCAAAGAAAGCATCGTCTTAGCTTTTCAGGCAAAGAGAGGTATTCAGCAGAAATGTATGCAAATGCAGCATACAGTTTTAATGAATCAGGCCCTTAGAGGAAAAACAGTTCCTTTCAACAACTGAAAACAGTCAGTCATTTTGGCTTCTAAACAATCTACTATCCCCAGTTGGCCCTGTCAGCACTGCTCTTCTCTCTTTCCTCCAACCTCTACTTTCTACCTGTTGAAAAGGTTCATCTTAAAAGTTTTTGTATTTTGACAAAGGAAAGTGTCAAAACCAAGTGAGCAATTAAGTTCCTTTCTATCTTCACATGTCAAAAGTCTTTACTGAATGTTCTCAGATTGAAAGAAAAGAAGGAACTTTTTTATTATACATGAAAACCTGCAAAAGGCAGTAACCTACTTTTTTTTCAAGGAGATTTATAGGTAAAGTGGTGTCTCAGAGCCTCCACTAGCAATAAAACATCACCTGGGGTAGTGACAGGGAGAGTGGCTGGCAATTATTTACTGAGTCGGACTGTGAGTTTGAAAAAACAAACATGGTTATGCTGTTTTAGGAGCCACAGATTAATAAGAAAAGTCCTGGTCACTCCAGCAAGGGAGGTGCCCAATTATTTGTGACAGATGGTCAGATATTCCAATATATAATCAGAAAATGATAAAAAAATCTGTATTGGACCACAAGAGCCTATCTAGTCCATGATCCTATCTCTAGCAGCTGCCAAAGCAAATGCCTTGTGGGAAGTAAAAGAGTGGGGCAAATGTGTGCCTATGAGTCTGATACATTCCAAATGCGGCAGAGTTTCCAGGCACCTAAAGACCAAATATCAGTGAGATGCAAGTCCTGTGTGTCTTGTCACAGAGCTACTTTTCAGAAAACTGAGCACATAGTGTCATGAGCTAGATTTTGATTACTCTGTACTGCCTGTAAATAATCCCACATAAAACTATTATTCACACTCTTCTGTTTTGGTCTGTGTAAATGTGTGTATCTGTCCTTCTGTCTCATGTGGAAGGTTTTGTGTTGTAATACTCTGTGATGCTTCCCACAGGACAATGTACCTCTCCATCAAGTGGAATTATTGAGGTGGCCTTCAGCAGTTCTGCATCTGTCCTAGCTGCAACCTCTCCAATTGTAAAGTCATTCAGGGTCTCCCACATCTCTGAAAGGTGAACTAATCCATGGTAAAAGACCATCAGGAATCAGGTTCCTTTTTTCTTTTTCATTTAAGTGTGAAATACATAGATATGTCCTGAAACCTTTCTAAAGAGTCTAGGGTTAACAAGCCAGTATCAGCACCCTTTGACCAGAATTATGACAATTCAGTCTCTGTTTTGAAGCATCTTGCCCTGAAGTGCCCAATCATCTGCTTTGTCAAAGGAGGTGAATGGAAAGAAGGAGAGTCATAGGAGACCAGCTTCTTCCATTATCCCCTTGCTTATCCCATTTCTTATCTTTTCAGCTCTTAAGCAAAGCTTGCTTCACTCCCATCCTGCCCTTGTTGTCACTTGTGTTCAGTGTTCTATACTGGCTACACAGCACAATTATCTCTTCTTCCCATGACAATTGTCAGGTAAGGCTCCATTGTCTAGACCATCAAATTGTTAGAATGGTCCATGCCACCATCTTCTTGCATTAGCTAACACTATCCTAGGCAGGTCCTGAGTTAGCAAATGTGAGAGACCATTTCCAAGAGATAATTTTGGAAGGTCAGGCAGTTTAACATAAAGAACATGGTTTGTTCCATAGTAAAAAAAAATGTCTTGATTTCATTTACTGTGTTACTATCAACATAGCCTCAGACCAGGTAGGGTTGAGCAGGGCAGTAAAGAGAGCATCCATGTGTTAAAGAGGGTTACTGGTATCTAAAGTAGCAGTCTTTAGCCTTCACTAGCCTGTAGGCCACAGTTCTGTACATGGCAGCTGAAATACTTCAGTTCAGAGAAGGTGAATTTCTTCATCACAAGGTATATATGGCTTGGATAGCAATGGGAGCTCTTACTGGACAAAAGAGAATTCTGCATTCTAGACACTAAGAACTAATAGAGCTCTTAGCTCCCCCCACCTAGATATGTAGTACCCAAGACATCCATAATCACTGGCAGATACAACATTGTAAGAAAAAGAGACCTGCAGCAGCAGCTGGTAACCACCTTGGATAACACAGTTTCTCTCAAATGACAGTAGATGCCTATGTTTGGCAACTGAATTAAGCCACTAAATTTAGATGTCTGAATCCAGAATGGAATTTCACCTCTGTAATAGGAATTGTGGAAATAACTTTGTTCTTTTCCTTTATTTTTCCTCAAAACACCATATGTGGAAGATTTCAATAGTTCTGCCAAAGGCACACTTCTATGTGTTTCTGGGTCTGACCTAGTGTGGACAAGTCAACATGCAGAGGTGGTGGCAATCCAGTTCTTTCCACAGGCAAATCTTGCCATGGGTGGTTTTACCACCCTGTAATTGCAGTGTTGTTTTTGGTGGCAGCACAATAATCTACCACTTTTTCTGGTGTCCTATCTCACAAACACACAATGCAGGGCAGATGCAAAAATTACAGAAATTACAAATCTAGAGCTTATACATGCCTAGTGAATAATTGAAACTCCTGTCAAATGTTTGGAGCACCTACAAGCGGACAAATGGAAGCATGGCTGGGAAATATAATGCTAATGTTATGATGCTATGGACTTGCCTCCCTTGTAGTACCTGGAGAGGACTGGCCTGTGAATCGCTGTTCTCCTTCCAGGCAGGAGAGGGCAGTAGTAGCACACACATTGACCCATCTGTCCCCGTTACAAGCCCTCTAGAGTAAGATACGGCCTACCTTCATATTATCAACAGATCTCTCTGATCAATTTACCTGGTGCTTTAAACTGAAGGAATGGGGAAAAAGTAAATTCTTTAATGTAAGGGCGGTGAGGCACTGGAATGGGTTGCCCAGGGAAGTTGTGAATGCTCCATCCCTGGCAGTGTTCAGCCTTAGGTGATATGGTTTAGTGGGAGGTGTCCCTGCCCATGGCAGGAGCGTTTGAACCAGATGATCTTAAGGTCCTTTCCAACCCTAACTATTCTATGGTTCTATGATTCTAATTTCGTTCCTTGCAAGTGCAGGATAACAGCCTATAAGCCCAAAATTCATGGGAATTAGGAGTAATATATGCACACAACTCTTCATCTCAGTAGTAAAAGAGGGTGAGAAAGTAGGTAAGGAGTGGTGAGAAAGAGTAGTGAGGCTTCCTCAATGGGGCAGGCCTTGGAGGCAGGATATATTAGCTACCCACTGATTATTGCAACCTATGGGAATACGATCTCTCTAGAGGCAGAAAAGAAGGGGTTGAGTAACAATTAATAGATGGGGCAAATCCTCCAACTGGGGCAACTTGCAGTCTTAACTCTTGTTTAGGTTGTGCTGCCCAGCAGTGCAATCAGTTTTTCCATAGGTAGGGGGGCAGATTGTTAATGGTCTATACAGCAGTAGGGAAACAGAGCTTGCAGAGAGGCCCTGCTTCTTGCCAGCTGGTTTATTCTTATGTCTCTGAAACTCCTCCTGCCCTTAAAACAAATGTGGGTATAGGTAAGAATAAGATCATGCTCCACTTATATTATTCCTTTTAATCTACAAGTGATTAAATTAATCACCCTTGAGCCACATGCTGCTCTCCTTATCATACCAGGGAAGGATCATAGACTATATTCACGGGATTCACAAGTCTGAGATGTTTCTATTCATGTTTTCCCTCGGTCACTTTCAGGGCAAAGAGTTCTGGATACAAGAGGAACACAAAGGCCAGGAATCCTGGCAAAGCAGAAGGATATTGGAATACAAAGGACAGCCTTGTTGCTGGTCAGTCTTCTCCTCTGATAAAGGGTGTTTGCTCTCTGTTGGATATATCCCAGCCTGCATGATTTCCCAATATTTCAGGCACTGGGATGGTGGTTTGACAGCTCTGGTGCCTGGCCTCAGCTCCCCTGCAGCCTCACTGTGTAACACTGCATTAGGTGCAAGAAGAGTATGAATATGTTCATGGTTACACCAGACAGATAAACCGTACACTTAGTGTGTTCGGTTGTTCCCTATTTAATATTTATTCTTGTTTTCCACGGCTCATGCAGGCTAATTAACCTCTATGAAATGTTATTCTAACATGATGATACTGCTTCAGGGAGGTGAGTGGCTTGTTTGGAGCAAAGTCAGGTGTCTTCGTTTGTCTTTGATAGCTTTAGCAAATCTCCCCTGATGGTGTACATTGTTACAGTGCCTTTGATTTCAGGGGAGCTCTTGCAATTTCCATCCAAAAAGCATTTATCCTTATACAAGCCAGCTCTCCCTCAGCAGACTAATGATAATTATCCCATAGTAACTGGTATTTCAGTAGAAGCTTAGATCTCCTGGTCACACACAAACAGGAGACGAAGCTGGTCTCTGTGCTTATAGATTGCAGCATGCAATAGTATCCCCTCCTTTCATCTAAACCAAATCATTTGAGAAGACGTACGTGCTCCTTTAACCGCAGGCAATGAAAGCACAGCCACTAAAACCTCATTGCAGTAAAGAAGGTTCCTCTTACAGCATCTCTATAGAGGATTGCTCTCACTTGCTGTCAGTGACTACTGTTGTGATAGCAGTTACTGCAATTCCAGCTCTGCACTCCCACTCCTCCCTCCCCCAGCCCCCAGATCCAAACTGGAGAAGTGACAGCCAGATTTCTTTTTTAGTTTCCCTTCCCTTCTTACTTTGTTGCGAGGATCATCTTTTTCCTCGCTGTCTGCTCTTTCTGTTCCATGTGCTGTCTGGCAATGTGCTCTCCTACCGCTTTGGCAGGGAACTCTGTTTCACAGGTGTAGCCGAAATCTCTGGCCAAATGTAGTGCTTCTCCTGCAGTTAAACAAAACAAGTCAGTCAAGTTTTAGGGTTATTATTATTGCTGTTATTATGGTTACAGAATGTCTTCTAGTCTTAAAAAAAATACAAAAAACCCAAGCGATAACAAACCACTTTTGTAGACATTCATTCTCAATCTGTTACAGATTTGAGCCCATTTGGCCTGCTCTTGCTTAGTCATCAGATGGTGCCAGCCAGAAGATAGGAAGGGTGTTCCTCTCAGGAGGACATACCAGCCAAGACACTTGGGTTTATCTCCTCCCTTGCCACCAGTGAGTACTGGGCAGCTACTCAAGTTTTGTAAATCCAGTTCATTATTGATATGTAAGGCATGGAAATAAGTGAAAGGTAGGAATAAAGAACTTTGAAGGCCTCAGATAACAACCTTCTGTAGAACAGAGCGGGGATAATATACATCTCAGCATATTCGCTTGGGTGTTAAGCCAGCAGGCACAATGCAAGTGTCCTATACTAAAGGTAAGCAGTCCCCAAAATAAAGCACAAGAAATAATCCTGCTTCCGAAAAGATTACAACCAAAATTGATCAGACAGAACAAAAAGGGATGACAATGACGATCACAGTTGCTGTTTTATAGGTGGGGAAATCAAGGCAAAGGAAGTCTGTGGTTTGATTAGGCTTTGTGAGAAGATTGTGACAGGGGTGGCACTGAGCACCTCTCTACGTTACTGTAGCCAGACACCATAACCCAACTCCATGCTGGGTGCCGAGTGCCTCTAGATGAAACTGCCCCTCTCCACCAGCTTAGAGAACACAGAATTTTGTGTTAGGGTTTACTCTGGCCTGCAAGGTATGACTCTGCCAGGCATGGTGTGGATTTATATGACTGAACACAGCTGCTTGGAGTGTGAAAATCTGTGCATAAGTTAGTCTCTCCCTGGTGGAAAATAGGCACTTCCAGATGACACTTGCTCTCATCTCATTAAGAAATTGCTCAGGTACATGAAGCATATGTTGAAGCACATCTGCATGAGTGATACAACAGAAATGTGCTCCAGAAAATTTTTAGGGTTAGGTGCCACTGCTAATTTATTTATTATTTTATTTATTATTTTATTTTATTTATTTCAGAATTGTGTCTGCAATCATGAGAAGTTGGAGTTGCTATCTATGTTAGTGAAAGGCTTGAGAGTATGGAACTCTGTCTGGAACTCTGTCTGGGGATGGGGAAGCAGTCAATAGAGAGTTTGTGGGTCACGGTTAAAGGGAGAACAGCAATGGGAGACATTATTGTGGGGCTCTGTTACAGACCGCCTGATCACAGGGACTCTGGATGAAATGCTCTATAGACAGATAGGAACAGCCTCACGCCCACAGGCCCTTGTTCTCATGGGGGACTTCAATCACCTTGATATTTGTTGGAGGGACAGTATGGCCCAGCACAAGCAATCCAGGAGGTTCCTCGTTTCTGTGGAAGACAACTTCCTTCTGCAAGTAATAGAGGAGCTGACAAGAAGAGGTGCCATGCTTGACCTCGTGCTCACCA